>CM051266.1:61368632-61413632 GCA_027921565.1 Artemia sinica | reverse complement strand
AACTGTGAAAAAAACACCCTGAGCCATGGCTATTCTACTTTTAACATCTTACTGCTCCCACCATCTTTACTAATAATACTACCAAGGTAAGTAAAGCTGCCCACCTGATCAATCTTTTCATTATCCAACGTAACCTTTCCATCTTCACTTATTCCTAGCCTTAGTGACTTAGTCTTTTTAACATTAATTTTCAAACCTATTCTAGCATCCTGAACTCCCAATACCTCTAAAACTTCATTCATTTTGCTCACACTTTCATCTAGGATGCTTAAATCATCAGCATAATCTAAGTCCAGGAGACTTTTTCCTCCTCATTTGATTCCGTGGTCTCCCATTGCCTTTCCTGTGTTCCTTAAAACAAAGTCCATCAAAATAATCCATACAAAGGGGGATAGAACACAACCCTGCTTGACTCCTGATTTAATACAAAACCAGCTGCTAACCTCATTTCCTACCTAACCGCAGCAGTGTTATTCTCGTACATAGCACTAATCACTTTAATGTATTTGTCTGGTATACCATATAGGGATAAAACCTTTACTAAAGCTCTTCTATCAACAGAATCGAACGCTTGCTCATAATCTATAAAACTGAGGACCAAAGGTGTTTAACAACTCAGGCACTTCTCAATTATTAGCCTAAGAGTGAAAATTTGGTCGACACATCCTCTACCTTTTCTAAAACCGCACTGTTCTTCTCTTAAAACTTTGTCTACGGCATCTCTCAGTCTAAAAAGTATCATATTGCTAAGTAATTTACTACCTACAGAGACCAGACTAATGTCTCGATAATTACCGCACTCACTTTTATCACCTTTCTTATGAAGTGGCTTAATTAAGGTTTTCCTAAAATCGTTAGGTACTTCCCCTTTTTCAAAAATCATATTCATAATCTTCAGTAACTTATTTCTAACCTCAGAGCCACCGTATTTACGAGACTCATTTACCACCGTATCAGCACCTGGAGCCTTATTATTTTTTAATCCTTTTAGTACTGTCGCTAATTCTTCCTCGCAAAACAAATCTTCCGTCACATCCAAGGTATCACAAACTTTTTCATTTTTCTCTATATCTTTTCCTGCAACTCTATCTCGGTTAAGCAAATTCTCAAAATGTTCGGCCCATCTCTCTTTAGTTTTTTCCTTATCGCTAATTGTGGCCCCAGCCCTCCCTCCATAGCCCCCTCCAAAAAAAAAAAAAAAAATATTAACAGTATTCTATTCCAGACTCATGGGAATTGAGCTTAATTTTATTAGCCCTTTCCAAAACACCCATATTCTTCACTACAAACGGCTATTGCCCGTTTCCGTAACCGTAAAAGCAGAAGGCCTACTGCGTATTTGGCGCTTTACTAAAACGGGTTAGATCACAAATATTTACTTTTGTACTTCTTACAACATTGAAAATAAAATGAAAATTGCAGTGAAACTAGACCAGGATTTATCAATAGGCCCACTAGACCCTGCGGTTTTCACTATTACCCGAAGTTTTGGAGATTTCCCGAAAATATTGCAAAAACGGAGCGGCAAAAACATTTCAGCCTAGAAGCGTCAAAGCTTTAAATACGACCATGGGAGACACAAAATCTTGGGATTTGCTAGGGATTTTCCAGCAATTAATATCATTATATATCAAATATTCAGCTTAATTTTATTAGTTCTTGCAAAACTGTTTATTTATTTAAAAAACTCAAAACTTTCGCAACCAAAGACGAACAGAAATTAATAAAAAAAAACTTTTCAAAAAAGAAGTTTTCTAAAGAAAATTACAGGCTATATTAAACTTAAGATCAGAAGGAATGGAAACCTACAATAACTCAAACTCAAGATAACCATAAATTACTATTAAAGAATAAATGAAACCCAAAAAGAACAGAAATCAAATAAACAATCACAGCACAAAAACATACAATAGGTATGTTTAAATCTTAAAAGGAATGAAACTTAAATTGAATATGCAAATCAAGCTTGAAACAAACAAAAATCTCTACAAACAAGTTCTCTCACTGTAGAAGTCAAAAACCTACTGCGTCATTGGCGCTTTACAAAAAACGAATTATATTACAAATATTTTCTTTTGTACTTGTTACAATCTGAAAATAAATATAAAAATTACAGTAAAACTAAATTTTGAACTGATGAGCTTTCAGCAATTAACATCAATATATCATTATATATCAAGTGTTCATTTTAATTTTACTAGTTCTTTCCAAGACTGTTCAAGACACACATAGTTTTCAGTAAAGCCCCAATGAAGCAGTAGGTTATGAACGACTTTTACAGTGAGAGAAGGAAGCAAAACCCAGAGTCTTGTTTGCAGAGATTTATGTTCGTTTCAAGCTTGATTTGCATATTCAATTTAAGTTCCACTTGTTTTAAGATGTATTTGCTCATTTATATTAGTACTTATTGTATGTTCGTTTGCTATGATTGTTTATTTAATTTCTGTTCGTTTTAGCTTTCATTTATACTTCAATAGCAAAATATTTTTTTTTTCGTTTTAAGCTTGATTTGCATATTCAATTAAGCGTTAATTATTTTAAGATTTATTTATTCATTTATATTAGTACCTGTTGTATTTTTTTTTTGCTATGATTGTTTATTTAATTTCTGTTCGTTTTAGGTTTCATTTATACTTCAATAGCAAAATATTTTTTTTTCGTTTTAAGCTTGATTTGCATATTCAATTAAGCTTTAATTATTTTAAGATTTATTTATTCATTTATATTAGTACCTGCTGTATGTTTTTTGCTATGATTGTTTATTTAATTTCTGTTCGTTTTAGGTTTCATTTATACTTCAATAGTAAAATATTTTTTTCGTTTTAAGCTTGATTTGCATATTCAACTAAGCTTTAATTATTTTAAGATTTATTTATTCATTTATATTAGTACCTGCTGTATGTTTTTTTTGCTATGATTGTTTATTAATTTCTGTTCGTTTTAGGTTTCATTTATACTTCAATAGCAAAATATTTTTTTTTCATTTTAAGCTTGATTTGCATATTCAATTAAGCTTTAATCATTTTAAGATTTATTTATTCATTTATATTAGTGCCTGCTGTATGTTTTTTTTGCTATGATTGTTTATTTAATTTCTGTTCGTTTTAGGTTTCATTTATACTTCAATAGCAAAATATTTTTTTTTCGTTTTAAGCTTGATTTGCATATTCAATTAAGCTTTAATTATTTTAAGATTTATTTATTCATTTATATTAGTACATGCAGTATGTTTTTTGCTATGATTGTTTATTTAATTTCTGTTCGTTTTAGGTTTCATTTATACTTCAATAGCAAAATATTTTTTTCTTTTTAAGCTTGATTTGCATATTCAATTAAGCTTTAATTATTTTAAGATTTATTTATTCATTTATATTAGTACCTGCTGTATGTTTTTTTTGCTATGATTGTTTATTTAATTTCTGTTCGTTTTAGGTTTCATTTATACTTCAATAGCAAAATATTTTTTTTCGTTTTAAGCTTGATTTGCATATTCAATTAAGCTTTAATTATTTTAAGATTTATTTATTCATTTATATTAGTACCTGCTGTATGTTTTTTTGCTTATTTTAAGATTTATTTATTCATTTATATTAGTACCTGCTGTATGTTTTTTTGCTATGATTGTTTATTTAATTTCTGTTCGTTTTAGGTTTCATTTATACTTCAATAGCAAAATATTTTTTTTTCGTTTTAAGCTTGATTTGCATATTCAATTAAGCTTTAATCATTTAAAGATTTATTTATTCATTTATATTAGTATCTGCTGTATGTTTTTTTTTGCTATGATTGTTTATTTAATTTCTGATCGTTTTAGGTTTCATTTATACTTCAATAGCAAAATATTTTTTTTTCGCTTTAAGCTTGATTTGCATATTCAATTAAGCTTTAATTATTTTAAGATTTATTTATTCATTTATATTAGTACCTGCTGTATGTTTTTTGCTATGATTGTTTATTTAATTTCTGTTCGTTTTAGGTTTCATTTATACTTCAATAGCAAAATATTTTTTTTCGTTTTAAGCTTGATTTGCATATTCAATTAAGCTTTAATTATTTTAAGATTTATTTATTCATTTATATTAGTACCTGCTGTAGGTTTTTTTGCTATGATTGTTTATTTAATTTCTGTTCGTTTTAGGTTTCATTTATACTTCAATAGCAAAATATTTTTTTTTCGTTTTAAGCTTGATTTGCATATTCAATTAAGCTTTAATCATTTTAAGATTTATTTATTCATTTATATTAGTACCTGCTGTATGTTTTTTTTTTTGCTATGATTGTTTATTTAATTTCTGTTCGTTTTAGGTTTCATTTATACTTCAATAGCAAAAATTTTTTTTTCGTTTTAAGCTTGATTTGCATATTCAATTAAGCTTTAATTATTTTAAGATTTATTTATTCATTTATATTAGTACCTGCTGTATGTTTTTTTGCTATGATTGTTTATTTAATTTCTGTTCGTTTTAGGTTTCATTTATACTTCAATAGCAAAATATTTTTTTCGTTTTAAGCTTGATTTGCATATTCAATTAAGCTTTAATTATTTTAAGATTTATTTATTAATTAAATAGTACCTGCTGTATATTTTTTTTGCTATGATTGTTTATTTAATTTCTGTTCGTTTTAGGTTTCATTTATACTTCAATAGCAAAATATTTTTTTTTCGTTTTAAGCTTGATTTGCATATTCAATTAAGCTTTAATTATTTTAAGATTTATTTATTCATTTATATTAGTACCTGCTGTATGTTTTTTTTTGCTATGATTGTTTATTTAATTTCTGTTCGTTTTAGGTTTCATTTATACTTCAATAGCAAAATATTTTTTTCGTTTTAAGCTTGATTTGCATATTCAATTAAGCTTTAATTATTTTAAGATTTATTTATTCATTTATATTAGTACCTGCTGTATGTTTTTTTGCTATGATTGTTTATTTAATTTCTGTTCGTTTTAGGTTTCATTTATACTTCAATAGAAAAATATTTTTTTTTCGTTTTAAGCTTGATTTGCATATTCAATCAAGCTTTAATTATTTTAAGATTTATTTATTCATTTATATTAGTACCTGCTGTAAGTTTTTTTGCTATGATTGTTTATTCAATTTCTGTTCGTTTTAGGTTTCATTTATACTTCAATAGCAAAATATTTTTTTTTCGTTTTAAGCTTGATTTGCATATTCAATTAAGCTTTAATCATTTTAAGATTTATTTATTCATTTATATTAGTACCTGCTGTATGTTTTTTTTTGCTATGATTGTTTATTTACTTTCTGTTCGTTTTAGGTTTCATTTATACTTCAATAGCAAAATATTTTTTTTTTCGTTTTAAGCTTGATTTGCATATTCAATTAAGCTTTAATTATTTTAAGATTTATTTATTCATTTATATTAGTACCTGCTGTATGTTTTTTTGCTATGATTGTTTATTTAATTTCTGTTCGTTTTAGGTTTCATTTATACTTCAATAGCAAAATATTTTTTTCGTTTTAAGCTTGATTTGCATATTCAATTAAGCTTTAATTATTTTAAGATTTATTTATTAATTAAATAGTACCTGCTGTATGTTTTTTTTGCTATGATTGTTTATTTAATTTCTGTTCGTTTTAGGTTTCATTTATACTTCAATAGCAAAATATTTTTTTTTCGTTTTAAGCTTGATTTGCATATTCAATTAAGCTTTAATTATTTGAAGATTTATTTATTCATTTATATTAGTACCTGCTGTATTTTTTTTTTGCTATGATTGTTTATTTAATTTCTGTTCGTTTTGGTTTACATTTATTCATTAATAGTAATATCTGGTGTTTTGAGTTTGAGTTACTGTAGGTTTCTATTCCTTCTGATCTTAAGTTTAATTATTTGAAAAAAAACTACGTTTTCTAAAGAGTTAAAGAGGCTGAGTTACAAGGTCGAACCTTAAAACGTACAGGGATTAGGAGGCAAAGTTGGGGGGTTGCCGCCCCCCAAACCCCCCGCTTTCGCAGCCTTTAAATAAAAAAAAAGTTTTTTAAACTGAAAGTAAGGAGCGACATTAAATCTTAAAACGAACAGAAATTATTCCGTATATGAAAGGGGCTGTGCCCTCCTCAACGCCTCGCTCTTTACGCTAAGGTTTTTATTGTTTAAAAACAAGAGTTGTGAGACAAGTCAAAACTTTAGCGTAAAGAGCGAGGCGTTGAGGAGGGCACAGCCCCTTTCATATACGGAATAATTTCTGTTCGTTTTAAGATTTAATGTCGCTCCTTACTTTCAGTTTAAAGAATTTTTTTTTATTTAAAGGCTGCGAAAGCGGGGGGTTTGAGGGGCGGCAGTCCCCCAACTGTGCCTCCTAATCCCTGTACGTTTTAAGGTTCGACCTTGTAACTCAGCCTCTTTAACTCTTTAGAAAACGTAGTTTTTTTCAAATAATTTCTGCACGTTTTTGTACAGTTTATTACTTATTATTGCTTGACTAACTGTTAGATGATTGTGTATTATTCTTTTCTTTCTCGACAGGGTGTTTTAAGGGTCGACCTTGTAACTCAGCCTCTTTAACTCTTTAGAAAACGTAATTTTTTTCAAATAATTTAAAAAAGAAACTGAGTTTCTTTTTTAAACTTTAAATTCAGTATATAAAAAATTTCCTCTGACGGGGAACGAACCCGGGTCTTCCGCCTGACAGTCAGGAGTATCGACCGCTGTACTAAAGAGACACAATTGTAGTTGTTTTTTAGTAAGTGGAATCTATTTTTGACGCAAGCAAATCCCCACAAAACTTGATATTTGGTTTTTTGAAAACAGGGAAGGAGTGATCAGATTGAGCTGAAATTTCGAGGATAAGCTCCCAGGCCCCAGGAAAGCTTATCCTCTAAATTTCAGCCCGATCAGACAACGTTAAAGGGGGGCTGTGGTGGGAAAAATTAACATGGGCTCTTATAGGAAAACGAGATTTTTCGTAAATGTAAATTCGGGGATAATTTTTTCGGTCTGAAAATATCAAAAGGCCCTAACAGGTCGAATTCTGCTTCGAATGAGTCCTCATTCACCCGGATCAGTTGCCAACTGTGGCCTGTAGGCGTGGATAACAAAAAAAAAAAAAAATTGAACTTTAAGTGGCTATATTTGGTTTTTGGAAAACAGGGAAGGAGTGATCGGATTGAGCTGAAATTTCGAGGATAAGCTCCCGAGCCCTAGGAAAGCTTAACCTCTAAATTTCAACCCAATCAGACAACGTTAAAGGGGGGCTGTGGTCGGAGGGTCGAAACTTCCGGCCCACTTTTACCCATGAAGATAAAGTCGGAGGGGGGGGGGGTGCAATTTTGCATGTTTCTTAGTTTGAGCTTGGGCTACAAAATGCGATTACCGCTGTCTCTCTGCGACCGCTAGGACCGGAAATCGCTTAACATTGTGGTGGGTCGCCTCTTTATAGAGGCACAAGTGTGCCTCCTTGATATAGCGTTTACTTTGCTTTAGAAAACTTCATTTTTGGATTTTTTTTTAAATTAATCGAAGAAAAGATTTTCATCCAAAACAGAATTAATGATGAGGGGCTAGTCACTTTAGCTCCCTTGGAGACAGTCTCCAGGAACTCCCACTGATACGGCTTTATATTTAAGAACAACGAAAGTATATTTAAGGTTTCTTCCTCAAGTAACCAATGGACACAAATTAAATTTTCTAACTTGTCTATTAGCCAATTTTGCTGATTAGAAACCCAAATCAAATCAGAGAGAGAGAAAAGGTGGTTTCAATCTCCTTTTCTGATAACTCCTCCCATTTTCGAAGAGCCAGGTTGAAGAACCAATGGCACGCCTCAAAATGACCTCTCTGAGCTGTATTACAATAAAGTAGTGAAAAATCGAAGAATGATTATAATTCCAGAAGTAAATCGTTTCTGTTACCCTTTTCATTCATTAAAAGTCTATTTTTTTTCAATTTTCTCTTGTGTTTTTCCTACGCAGTTAAGCGTTATGCCAAGAGAGGGACTCATATAAAATAAATAAAGTATTTCTACGGCTTAAGTGCCGTATTTTTTTTCTTCTTGTTTTCTCTTGTTTCTTTCTATTAATTCGTTCTTTTTTCAGTATTCTTCAAATTTAACAATTCCTTCATATAGATAGAATTGTTTTTTTCATATCCTTCATGCAGACTGTTTAGACATGTAGACTTGTATTCTTGTATGCTTCAGACTGAATTGTTCCTTCATATGAATAAAATTGTTTCTTGTATCATTCATATATACTCCTGCATCCTTCAAATAGACTCCTTATAATAGAATTGTTCCTTGTATATTTTAGAATTGTACAAACATATAGACTCCTTTCTATAAAATTGTTATAATTCTTAAAATTGTAATTCTTTCTTCATATAGATGAAATTGTTTTTTGTATCTAAAATCTCTAAAAATCAACTTAAATGTTCAGTTTACGGAATTTGGCCCCCAAGGTTTACTTAATTGATGGTGACTTTATTGCTCTTGATTCAAATAATTTCCTTGGTCGTAATAAGACCTTAAAGTGTGAAAACGCCTAAACTCAAATACCTCCCGATTTTTACACCAAATGCGGCCAAAATTAGGATTTAATGCCCTTTAAATGAAAACGAACAAAAAAAAAGCCGGACATGAACTCAAGTACCGATACCGTACAATATTATTTGTGTCGATTAATATGTAAATATATATATATAATATATATATATTATATATATATATATATTATATATATATATATATATATATATATATATATATATATATATATATAATATATATATATATATATATTATATATATATATATATATATATATATATATATCTATATATATATATATATATATATATACATATATATATATATATATATATATATAATATATATATATATATATATATATAATATATATATATAATATATATATATATATAATACTATATATAGTATATATATATAAATATAATATTATATGTAATATATATATATATATATATATATATATATAATATATATATATATATATATATATATATATATATATATATATATATATATAATATATATATAGTATATATATATATATATATATATATATATATATATATAAATATATACAGTTCTATGTGTATATATGTATATCAAAATGTTCTTTACCAATAAAAATGTTTAAAACCAGGTCGTAGAAAACACTCACTTCACTCAGTTTTTTTTTTTTTTTTTTTTTTTATTATTATTATTATACAGGATAACCAGTCCTTTACGAAAGTTTCACAGACTCAGATGCACAGAATGACGGGAAACAAAGCACACAAACAAGAAACCAACGCCATCTAGCACTCCCCAACAAAATCCTAAAGCTAAGTTTAAAACCAAAATAAAAACTGTTCTATGTCTATTTCTTTTTCATTTATTTGATAACAAAAGACCCACTTTTGCACTTTTATCACTCTTCACCCTTTTCTTTATTTTTACTATACTTTTGCCCGTCTACTTCTACCTCTTTTTTTAGCCTTTTCGTTTTCTGCTGTGAGTTGAATTTTGACTTGTGACTGAAAAAGAAAAAAATTCGAGCAAAAGTGAGTTTAATTAAATATATTTTTTTTAAAGTTAAATTTTCAAATTATTAATTTTAATTCAAGCTTGTTTTGCTTTTTTCTTATCTGTAATGAATCATTCTTACTATCCATATCATTAATGTATTATCACTTTTTGATTCTTAATCTATTTAATCTTAATTTAGGTGAAGCAGAAAAGATTATCTTCAGTTTCCCACTTTCTTTACTCAAACCTTTGAATCAAGGCTTCAAAGCAACATTTACGGGGTAAAACCATAAAATTGAATCTTACAGTGATAACGGGTCTACAACCCGTTTCAGAAGAAATGGGTCTACAACCCGTTTTAGGAGAAACGGGCTAAACCCGTTTTAGGAGACACGGGTCTACAACCTATTTTAGGAGAAACGGGTCTACAACACGTTTTAGGAGAAACGGGTCTACAACCCGTTTAGGAGAAACGGGTCTACAACACGTTTTAGGAGAAACGGGTCTACAACCCATTTTAGGAGAAACAGGTCTACAACCCGTTTAGGAAGAAAAGGAACAAGAAGAACAATCAAAAGAATATTTCACCTGTATATCATTAGCGAACAATATATCATTAGCGCTGACAAAGGGAAAGAACTTAAACCGTAACCATTTTAAAAAAGGAAAATCTTCTTTATTTAAATATTTTATTTATGTTACAGTGGACCGGCAAGACCCGAGTGGAGCGGGGCGACCTGAACCATGAGACCAAAGTAACCAAAAATTTAAAAACGTACTTAGAAAAAAAACTGTCTACTGATAAATGTTATTTTGAAAACAAATTTATGGAAATTTCGAAAACTAACCTAAAACCCATCGAAAATAGCACTTTTATCGAAAGGAAAAACAACCCATTGGATTAGCCATTGCCGAAAACCCCATACAGGAAACTTACAGTCCCCATCTTGAAGAATAAGGAAAATCTGTTTATTACGTGAGTACCACCTTTTTTTACCGCTAGAGGGGAACTAGAACATCACAGATCGCTGCTTAAAGCTCGTTTGAAAGAAAATTATTACATCTACGTCCCTTTGGTAATTAACAAAAGAAAATTTTAGACAAAACACAATTTTCGACTAAAACTGCATCTTCACATGCAAGATAATGTGAAACACGTATTGTATTACAAGACAAACACCAATACAACCTGTTTTTACCACATTAAATATTAAAGATGTTTTACCACATTTTACTATACCAGCATAACCTGTTTTTACCCCATTAAACATGTTTTTACCACATTTTACCATACCAACATAACCTGTTTTTACCACATTAAACATTAAAGATGTTTTTGCCACATTTTACCATACCAACATAACCTGTTTTTACCACATTAAAGATACTTACGTCAAGTGGTCTTGTTAAAACAATCCATCCTGATTCGGGTAGTATGGAAAAATAGTCAATATCAGATGGATTGTAGGGGGCAGTGAGGTTGTAGATGATGGCCCCATTGTTGTCAGCATCTTCATCACTTGCTGACACTCTAAGAATGTTTGTTCCAATTGTTGTGTCTTGCTTCACATTCTCTACGTATTTCTAAAATATAAAAATATGAAAAGATAATAATTTATATACATTATCACAAGATATATACTCTTAAAAGACAAGGGTAATGTAGGTATTTCCACAACCCCTTAGATCCCTCCCCCTATATTTTGAAAAATGCCTTTTCATCGTGTTTTATTGAAAAATGCCATTTTTCTGTATTGTTACTGAAAAAAGGGAAAAAAAAGTTTCCCTCAATTTTGAAGAAAAACACATATATTTTTGTGAATTGACACCACTGATCCAGAGTTCATTCAGTTTAAGTTAAGCAACACTTAAGCTTTTATTCTACTTTCAAATCAAATTAAGACAGATAAGTATTTATTTAATGAATTTGAAGAGCTGCGTCAAAACTCAAAACGGATATGAATTATTCTACATACGAGGGGGGGGGGGACTAACCCCTGCTTAATTCCTTACTAAAGTTTGAACATACTATACTGAAAGTTTTTATAAATGTAAGAACGTGCAACCGATTAGGTATTAAAACCTTTGAACCAGAAATAAAAATAAATAAGGTCTTCGTTTTTGAGACATTTTGAAAAATACTTTTTATTTCATTCCAATTGCCCTTGTCCTTAAACAACAGTTCTCATGCACTGATGACAAACATCCAAATTTTAACATACAGAGCGAGGAGATGAGGAGGGAGCAGCCCCCTTATTATAGAGAGTATTTGTTTTATTTCATTTTATTCGTTTCGTTCAATTTATTCATTATGCTCGTTCTAAGTTTTAATGTCACTCTTTACTCTCGTTTGAAAATGTTTTTTCTTTAAAATTAATTTAGGTTCCTTTTTTAATACCATATTCAGGGTAACTCGAAATGTCAGAAGGGCTATTATCCACAATAAGAGGAGAGCTTTCACCCCCTCAATCATACTGGAAGCTTCACACATACATTAGATAATTTTAGAAATAGTCCAGATGGCGTGTATCGCAAAATCCCATGTGAGTATGCTAAATACCATGATTGAAATTTTGTTCTTCTTCTTCTAGACAGTCATAGGAATAAAATGACGATAATTAAGGAATATTCGATTAGTAGTAGTGGTCTACTGGACTTCCAGGTCGCATTATTTTTCCGGGTTCATTTTCAAAAAGCTGATCTATTTCCAAAAATATGAAGAATGTCGACACATGTTTTCCGAAACAAAAAAAAAATATTCAGAATTTTTACCCCTTTCTACTTTTATTCTATATTAACTTGTTCTTATTATTTGCTGCAAAGGAAATTTTTTACTCCAAATACTTTCAATTGCTACTTATTGGTGAGAAAATGGGAACCTGTCTCTCTGTCTTGGTTTTTTCTACAATTAGCTGTGTCTTGATGCCCTCTGCAAAATACTTGATTTTCAATTCAAAATCAACGGACTCGGTCGAGTCCGAGGTTGGTTTTTACTTTCTCTGATAAGGAATTTAGCTAATCTTGGTGGTATATATCCCTATGTCCCCATCCCCTAAATTAACGAATTTATAAAAATTTAAAAAAACATTTTAGATAAACTGAGAAACCAAAACAGGTGCTTCCTTAGGAAAATCAAATAGCGTACATAACTCAAACAAAATGATTTCCAGAGCACTATACGAATATTTGAACAACATTGATCAGTTAATAATATCATTAATCAACATAATATAACATTCAATTATTATATTTATTATAATTAATAATCGACTATTATAATTTACCGTACGTTCAATTAGTCAATATTAATATTGTACATTGACCTTAACATTAAGCAATTGACTAGGAAACCCAAAAGATTCAAAAATATGTCCTATATTACATTGTCATTACTAGGTTTCATTTAAGTACTGGACACATTATAGATGATACACAACGTAAAGCCACGTGTAAGCTATTAGCTAAATACTATGACTGACTTTTTTTCCTTCCATTTTTCTTAGGGATAGTTAAATTAATAATAATTATATATAGTTTAATAATAATAGTTAGGTTAATAACAGTAATAGATAATAGTAATAAAGATAGATAGTTAGGTTAAAAATAACAATAATAATTATATATTAGGTTAATAATAATTATACAATAATAATTAAAATAAAGTAAAGATAGTTGAGAAATATTTGACTACTTTATTGTGTCTTTGTTTCTACGTTTCTACGAAGAGAAATTTAGTTATCTGTTATATGTTCCAACTCTATTTTGTAAAAGCTGCAAAAATCTGAAAGTTTAAAGAATAAGTTACCTAAATTGAGAAATACACATAGGTACTTTTTACGAGGATAATAACCGCTAGGGAAAAATCGAAAAGAACTATGTAAATATTTTGGTCGAGACCTCTGCTTGACCGTCTTCAGTGCAGAATATTTGTATTTTTGTATTATTCTGCATTGAAAACGGCCAAGCGGAGGTATCGACCAAAATATTTGCATAGTTCTCTTCGATTTTTCACTGTCTGTTATTATCCTCGTTGTCACTGCTTTACAATTTTGTCATTTTTAGGATCCTAATGGAGGAGTTCCTGGTATACCCCTTACATACCCCTTACACACTGGTGTACTGGTGTACAACAAAAAATGTTAGATGTAACCCACTTGACCCCTCCCGGAGCAAATTTCGAGTATGCCCCAGTGGTTCCACATACAAAATAAATTAACATACAAGGTAAGGCACAGAAATCGTGTTCTTTTTTTACCAAATATTTAGCAAGATACACATTTTTACTGTTCCTTCACAACTGAGTTCGCAACGGGTTCTTCACAAGCTTCACAACGGAAAAAAAGAAAAAGGGCACTACATCAAATTAATTTACCTGTCTGTCAAATAACGGCGGGTTGTCATTTACATCTGTGATTTCAACAGTAAATGAACAGACACCCTCTAAAGACGGATCTCCTTGGTCAGTTGCCTTGACTGTAACTGAAACGAACTTTCCATCGTCGCCTTCACGATCAAATACCTAAAATAGAATGGTCAATTGATTCAGCTGAAGTAAAATAAAAGAGGTCAATTCATACTTGCAGGCCAAAAGAAGAAAACTGGATGATGAATAACAAGGAAGAAAACGGAAGAAAACAAAGAATTTATTTCCAAAAGATGACTATCACAAGCCCATTCGAGCCGAATTTACATTTCAGAGTCAAACATAAAAGCAAAAACAAGAAGAACAATAGGGAATTCTTTTCATAAGACAATGAAGATAATTTGAATGAATATTCCGGCCCTTTGTCCAAGGGCCGTCCTCGGAAAAATAAAAATATACAAAAGAAGAAAGACTCACAACATGAAAGAAAGACTTCTTCTTTTATATATTTTTGTTTTGCTGAGGACGGCCCTTGGACATAGGGCCGAAATTTTCTTCGTCGTTATTCGTTATTTAATAACATTGTTGTGATAATCGTTTTCAGTGGTGATAGTCGTCAACATGATAGTGAGAGTCGTTAACAAGAAAAACAAAAACAGTAAGATTGACCAAAAGAGAAAGAAAAGACACAAGTCAAAAGGTCCACATGGCTAAAAATAAATTAAAATTAGTAGAAACTACATGAAATTAAACATGTTAATAGACACTGAAAAAGGGGTTAAACGAGGGAACGGCCCTTGGACATAGGGCCGAAATTTTCTTCGTCGTTATTCGTTATTTAATAACATTGTTGTGATAATCGTTTTCAGTGGTGATAGTCGTCAACATGATAGTGAGAGTCGTTAACAAGAAAAACAAAAACAGTAAGATTGACCAAAAGAGATAGAAAAGACACAAGTCAAAAGGTCCACATGGCTAAAAATAAATTAAAATTAGTAGAAACTACATGAAATTAAACATGTTAATAGACACTGAAAAAGGGGTTAAACGAGGGAACGGCCCTTGGACATAGGGCTGAAATTTTCTTCGTCGTTATTCGTTATTTAATAACATAGTTGTGATAATCGTTTTCAGTGGTGATAGTCGTCAACATGATAGTGAGAGTCGTTAACAAGAAAAACAAAAACAGTAAGATTGACCAAAAGAGAAAGAAAAGACACAAGTCAAAAGGTCCACATGGCTAAAATAAATTAAAATTAGTAGAAACTACATGAAAAAATTAAACACATGTTAATAGACACTGAAAAAGGGGTTAAACGAGGGAACGGCCCTTGGACATAGGGCCGAAATTTTCTTCGTCGTTATTCGTTATTTAATAACATTGTTGTGATAATCGTTTTCAGTGGTGATAGTCGTCAACATGATAGTTAGAGTCGTTAACAAGAAAAACAAAAACAGTAAGATTGACCAAAAGAGAAAGAAAAGACACAAGTCAAAAGGTCCACATGGCTAAAAATAAATTAAAACTAGTAGAAACTACATGAAATTAAACATGTTAATAGACACTGACAAAGGGGTTAAACGAGGGAAATAGTATAAATAATGAGGAAGAATGAAACTGTTGAGCTGGCTTTTTTTTGGAATATACAGGAATAAATGTTTAGATGAATTTAGTAAATAATTGACTTTACAAATAGAACGTAAAAAAAAAAAAATTCACAGAACGAAGAACTTTATTTTGAGAATAGGAATTCACCTACACGTTACTTTCTAAGACGTCACTACATTCATTATTAATGGAATACCGCAAATCTTTCATTTTTAAACAATAATGACAGTTGAAATTACGCGCTATAATAATATAATATAATAATGATATAATATAATAATATACGTGATACGCTCACTAGAAAACAAGCCATCATTTGAAAATGTAGCAATTTCACTCTATCACCTTTTTGAACGAGAGGACTAAAATTGTAGGCTATAATTCTTAGTAATATTGCTTTATGGCTCTGAACAATGCATGGCAGAGAAGGAGATAACACAGCTGCGTGCAATCTCCGGCAGCTTGGTCTCCGGCAGCTTGCAATCTCTGGGTCCGGCAGTTGGTGCTGCAACAAGTTGTTAGTTATAGCAGTAGTGTTATATTTTATGCTTCGAATTTTTCTTTAGAATTAGGCAAGCAGTATCCATCTTATTATTGATAGTAATTTGCTTTAAAGAGTCACTAAACTGCCAACAAACCTAAAAATCCTACCCTAGGAAGGATTGCAAGCTGCCCAGCTGCCCGAAAAGAGCTTAAAATCCCCATTTTAGGTAAATTAAATTAATTTTCTATTAAACAGGGTATTTCCCAAAACTTCTTTTGTATATCAGAACTCTTACAATACCAGAAAAAAAATCTAACATAAATTATACTTTCTTAAGAATTTCTTTTGTTTACAAAGAAATAACTTATATCCTGGAACAAAGTATCATAATAATTTAAAAAAGGGCAAGAAACTACACAAATCACGCGGACAACTTGATTCGTGTTATGTAAATAGCTTTTATTCGATGCTATTCGAAAAGAAATAGTAAAAATAGAAAAAAAAAACACACAAACATAACTAATTATATGGGAAAAAAACGAACAGTTGCAAAGAATCATGAGATATCAGAGGTAACACATGGATCTTAAAGCCATTGGTTTTAAGATACCTTTAAGATATTATTAGAAATTTACCTGTGAGATATATAGTTAAGCCAATATCTTTAAGATATTATTAGACATTTCATTATTGGGATTACGTAACTTAAATAGAAGCATAATTCAAACAGTGAATCTGCTCATAATAATAATAACAATAGTAAAAAATAGTAATAACGATAATAATAGTAAGGGAGGTTTTGCCTCGTAAAAGATTTTTGGCGTGACTATAGATCATAAGAGGGAGAGAGAGACTGTCCATAATAAAAACAATATAAATAACAATAATAAAATAACAATACCGACGATAATAATAGTAAGGGAAGTTTTGCTTCGTAAAAAATTAATGATCTGACTATAGGTCAGTACAAAAAATTCAGTAAAACAGACTAAGGGAAAGAATAGATTTTTCCAAGGCGCCAAAAATCTCACAATTCAAAACTTATTAAAAACCAATGTCCCAATAGATAACTGAAAAGCTCTTGTGTGATGAAGGTGGAATAGCTTGCTGCTTCACAAGGATCGTTCTTAAGGATATCACAGTATCTGATTAAAAAAATATTTGATTTTCATCAAATATTTGATTAAAAATACCGTATACAATAAAAAAGGGGAAAAGAACCGCTTATTGACCTTCGGCTCAAAGTTCTTCTTTGATACACCCTTTTGTTGTAGGGACGGCGCAAACTTTTGTTCAGTGTGCCGTCCTCCCTTGCTATTTTGATGACAGCTACACCGGTCACTATCACAGGATCCCTTACGACGGTGAGAATTTTCTTTGATCGTTCTTAAGTCTCCATCCCCAATTCTCAGGGCCAATGGCAGGGCTCTGAATCCCAATCCAATCTTGTACTTGAAGATAGGTTCGGAAATAGTGACATTTCGCTACTGCTGAAGTAGGAGGTAGATCTTGGGGATATACCCTTTTGTTGTAGTTATGATTGGTTCAGCCTTGATACATCAAATATCTGGTTCTGCCCCTTTTCCGCTGCTTATGCTATAGTAAACTACATCGTACTATAATTATTTTAAGTGTTACTCAATTATATACTACTTAAAAGTTCTAACAATCAGACTGATTTGAAAAGTTGAACTATAATTCACTTAGAAATTAACGATGCATATTTTCATGGTTTTATCCAAGCAGCTTGAAAGGAAAAAGATGGCAGCACATGGCAGCACCGCTGGATGCACAAAAGGTAACTTTTCAAAATGAAGGGCATAAACTTCATTTTAAATCAGGTACTTACTGATAGATTGAACGAAAAGACTCAAGAAATTAATGTTTTTTTCCGTGTTTTCTCAATTTTGGACATTTCGGAATTTGCTTAAAAGATCGTAAAAGGCCTGTCATACTTGACGTTGTTGCATTCGACTTTGTCTCATTGACTTTATGGCCTATTTTTCATTGTTTTTAGTGCTTGTTTGAGTTTTCGTTTTTGCCTTACTTTGACTTTGCCACCTTTTCTTCTCATTTTAGTCGTTCTCAGATTTTTTTTTTTCACACTTGAAAAGGTAAACTCGGCCCATCAGGGTTTGTGATATATTTTGCTTCGCATTTTCCATTAATAAAGCTTGTCTTTTCTTACACTGTTCACTTATTTGGAAGAATTTTTGCCAAACCACTACTGAAGTTGACAATCTCTGATTGACAAACTTCTATTGAAAATCTGACTATCTTTACAAGAAGTGGAACTTAAAACAAAGATTAAAAAAATACCTTTGATAAATTGATCTCCTTCGTTTCCTCTTTAGTTTTATTCATTCCCATCTTTTGTATTAATCATACATCACTTTTTATGCTACCTATCGCCATAGTTTTTATGATTTTGATTTCCTCCACCTTTCTCCTTTTTTTGTCTATTTTACTAATTTCCAATTTTCCTTTTGTATCGGCATTTCACATTTAACACTGCCACATTTAATTGTTTTCCTTTTAAATTTCTGGCCTATCCTTAAATGGTTTTTCTAGTGTCTGTATAAATTTTCGACACATACCATCCCTGTCTTACTTTGACGGTACCATGCAATTTTACTTTTTAATCTTACTTTAGCAAACCTTATCTTCTCTCACCTTATTTGTATAAACTTCCCCCGTTTCTTCGTCCACTGTAAACTTGGTTCCTTTTTGATTCGGTTGTTGAACAATAGAATATTTGACTTGGCCATTAACGCCTTTATCAGCGTCTGTGGCATGAACTTTAATTACGGGACTCCCATTTGGAGCACCTTCTTCAATCTTGGGGCTGTAAGTGGAGCAGTCGTGGAAAATTGGCTTATTATCATTGACGTCAGTGATGAAAACAACGACAACAGCCGTAGATGTGTGACGTGGTCCACCACCTCCACAACAAGCACCGTCATCCGTGGCAGTAACATTGAGTTCGTATTTATCTCTGGAAAAAAAAACACGAGAATTAAAAATTTTTACTATATATATAATTAACACCTTTATCAGCGTCTGTGGCGTGAACTTTGATTACGGGACTCCAATTTGGAGCTCCTTCTTCAATCCTGGGGCTGTAAGTGCCCCAAGATTTACTTTAATTATAAAAGAAAAATCAGAAAAGGGAAAATGCTATAGGTTCCATAAAACGAAAACCTAGTCGAAGAAAGAAATTGTATTTAAGATAAAGTATATTCCAGAAAAAGATCAAACAAAATATACAAATTAATATACAACACTGGTCCCAACAAATACCCCGTGGTAAAAGAGTGGCATACTTACTATTAATATAAAACTAAAAGATAAAAATATAAAAATTAAAGCTACAGATACAAGTATGACTATAACATATACATGCTATTTAAACACTAACTCATAAACAGTAACTATGAAGAAAAAAAGAGAGAAAGAGGGAAAGAGGGACAAAAGGGAAGAAGAAAAAGAGATAGCTGAAAGGATTTAAATTAATATACTCATAAGAATATATTCTGATCGCTAAAAAAAAACCTTGGCTGTCAGAGGAGCCAATTAGAGGGGCAGGGGGGGGCATGCCCCCACCTAGACTTTGAAAATTACCTTCTTATTTATATTTCACAGCTATTTTCAATTTTAGCTATGTGCTATATTAAACCAGCAACTGGTCCAATAAGTACGACCAACAAACTGGTGCCCTAATTATATTATTAGGAGACAATCTTGTTTTGAAATGTCAAATGTCTAAGAGCGCGTCTCCATTCACGCGTCTGCACTATTTTATACCTGAGTAGGGTTCATTCAAAACTAAGCTTCATGTGGTCAGTATTTCTTTATTGTTCTTGTGAAGAATTCGTTGTAAACTACGAGTGTTGCATATTGCCTTTTTTAGTAGCTGGGAAAGGAAATGTGTTCTAGGGTTTCAAGGGGGTTTTGGTCAGCAGATTCTTGACGATGTTGAATAGTTTATGGGATGACTAGGCCCAGTAGTGTATGGGACTGTCGTGAAAAGGAAGTGTAAGTGATTGGTTTATGGGGTTTCTAAGCGGGGTAGTTTCACCATGGAGTATGGGAGTGATTTTCTAAGTGAGTTTCTACGTGTTTCTTCAGTTCTTCTCTTGCCGTGTCTTAGTGAAGTCCTTGTCTACTACTCGTTTAACTGCATCTATCTTAAACTACTGTACATAAACTTAGTACAATAAAACCCATAGTTTATAGTGAAAGAGACTCTTCTGCCTCCTCCACGAGAACCAATAACTCTGAATGATTCGACTACGCTTACCAAAGCGCTTATCAAAGTAAACCCTATATCAGCAGAAAGCAAGGTTTACATCGTAATCAAACTATGAGCAAAAAGCGACAACAAACTTTGAATTTTTTTTTGGTGAAAATGTGGAAGAAAAATGAAGAAACTGTAGTGCAAGAAACTGGCAATAGTGTCAGCACCCGAAGTGTCGGTTAAGTTGAGATAAATTCCCCCACCTGTGACAGAATTTCGGAAACAAGCGGAACAATAAATGGCTCAGGTCGACATTAAAGTTCGGTCTGCATCGCTGAACCCCTTGCGGGTTTCAGTAGCAGTCAAGAAACTCTCAGATATCTCTAGGACGCGTCACGACAAACCAGCTCAACCTATTCTTGAGAGATATCCGGCTTCCACTTCTAACGGAAGGGAATTCAGTGCACATTACTATAAGACTTATGAATGGATTGAATACTCAAAAAACTTGAATTCCGTGTTTTGTTTGGCTTGCCGCCATTTTTCTATGGGGACTCTAAGGGCTGGAGAAACTGCTGGAAAAAGGACTTTCATTGAGTCAGGATTTTGCAAGTGGAAAGACAGTTCTGCTCTATTAAAGCAACATGATGGTTCTGAAAGACATAGGCATTGTATGTCAGCATGGACGGAATTTAAGATAATGAGTACTGATACTTCAAAATCTATAGCGAATGCCTTAATTCAATCCAGATCTCAAGAGGTTCAGGAAAATAGAGATCATATGAAGTACATTTTTTGCGCTATTTGCTCTCTTGGCCGCCAGGGTCTTGCTTTGAGGGGTCATGACGAATCAGAAACAACTGGAAACCGGGGTAATTTGGTTGAATTGATGGAGGAAATGTCTAAAGGCGACGAAAAGCTGAAGGCCAAGTTACAGCACCGATATGGTCACTATTGCAGTCATCAGTACCAAAATGACGCAGTTACACTGATAGGAAATGCCTTGCGCCAACATATTATTTTAGAAGTAAAATCAGCTGATTACTTTGCTATTCTTGTCGACGAGACAAAAGACGTCTCTAGAAAAGAACAATTAGCGATCCTACTCAGGTACATATCAAATGGAAAAGTAGTGGAGCGACCAATCGGTTGCTATCACATGCACAAATTAGACGCCGAGAGCTTATCCACCTCGATTTGTGAAACTATAGAAAAGCTTGGTGTAGATTCAATGCTGTGTATTGCCCAATGTTATGACGGCGCATCCGTTATGAGTGGGAAATTTAACGAAGTTCAAGCAAAGTTTAGGGAGAAGGTGCCTCAAGCAGTTTATGTACACTGTCACGCCCACAGATTAAACTTGGTTTTGACTGACTGCCTAAAAAATATCAGCGAACTTTCTGAATTTTTCTCTGTGGTGCAAAGACTTTACGCATTTACATCATGCAGCAATACTCGTCATAAGCTATTTGTGGAATCCCAGCGTATTAGCGGGCAAAAAGTCTTGGAGCTTGAGAGGACCGTCCAGACTCGCTTGTTTTACGCAGTCCGCTCTATTTCGAAGGTGAAGGCCAGATTTGATTGTATTGTTGCTGTGCTTGCCGCAGTCTCTGATAGTTCCAACGGCGAGGCAGCGCGTGGAGCAAAAGGACTGCTGGACAAAATCAACTCTGCCTCTTTTGTTTCAACTTTGAACATAATGGAAAAAGTAATAGTCATTGTAAATTGTTTATCAGAGCAACTTCAATCCGGAAGTTTGTTGATTTATAAGGCACTTGCACTGATTTCTGGGACATACGAGATGAGAAATGATAACGAATGGAACAACTTAAGCAAAAACATATCTGAATTCTTGGCTTTAAACGATATCCAGGAATCGAAATCTCCACAATCTAAAACCAGGGATCGAAGCAAGAGAAATCAAGCCACTTCCATTCGTCTCAAAGACTTTCTTTCAAACTCAACAACCGGTAAACGCAACACCAGTCAGCCAGTTGAATCAGACTGCGGTAAACTTCTGTACTTTGGGGTAATAGACCGTTTCACGAGTAAGATGGACCAACGTTTCATGCAAAATATGCCTCTGCTCGACACATTATCTGCATTCGACCCCTTAAGTTCCGATTTTCTCGAATTTTCGAAAGTGGAAAGAGTATTATGTCATTATCAAGAGATTCTCGGTGTCGATGACCATGACATAGAATTCCAGCTTTCTCTTGCAAAGCTGCATCTGTAAAAAAGTGATATTCCAAAAATCGATCTTCTTCGAGCAATCGAAATCTTTTCCGACCTCCCAGTTGCCTGTTCTGCAGTGCTAAAACTGACGAAGATAGTTGCTACTTTGCCTGTGACCACTGCCTGTAATGAACGATTTTTCTCAGCATTAGGGCGTGTGAAAGACTATCTGCGATCGACAATGGGAAACGACAGACTTATTGATCTCATGATAATGGCCGTTGAAAAAGAGGAGGTAAAGAAACTGGATTTGGATAGATTAGTCGACGATTTTTCCAAGCAGCGACCTCGCCGCTACCCCCTGTTTTAGGTATGTTTGCTCAATGTTGTTCTTAATTTTGCATCTTAATAAAAAAAAAAAAAATCGAAAAAAAAATCCTTGCCTCCCCTCCTACATTTTCGTGAATTGGCGCCACTGTTGGCTGTTTTCAACAATCGATCATAATAATGGTAGAGAAAAAACTTCTAAAAATAATGAACGAAAAAAATTATTTGGAACTACAAATATTACATATATCTTGGAACTAAAGGCTTTTTTGAATATTTCACACTGATTGGCAGCCAAAACAATAATTTAAAAATCCAATGAATAATGCAAATGATTATCTCTAGGGTTGCCATCCGCTAGCGGTCTATAATTAGTTTTTCAAAAAATTTGTCACATACTTTTCTTTTGGAGTAAATTCTAGAGTGTTTTATGGTATAGATTTTTTTTCTCCGTTTTTTTTTTCTCTTTTTAGCTAATAGTTATATTTAGCTACGATTTTAGCCTTAGCTATTATTTAGCTAGATTACTTTTTTTTCTCTATTTATTTAGCTATTTTTAGCTGTTATTTTTTAAACCAAAAGCTATATTTAGCTATTATTTTAGCTTTAGCTATTATTTAGCTAAATTTTTTTCTTGCTCTTTATTTGGCTATTTCTAGCTATTATTTTAGCTTTTAGCTCTTATTAGCTATTAGCTCTTATTTTTCTATATTTTTTGTCTCGCCCTTTATTTAGCTATTTTTACCTATATTTAGATTATTTTGCTTGGATATTTTAGCCTTTATAAGTGCTTTTTAATTTCAAAACAAAAAAAAATTACACATGAAAACACTTCAAAAGAACAAACGAAAAGTTTGGGGCAGAAACCTTTCAAAGCATTTTCAGGTTTTACGAAAGAAAAATAAAAGCAAATCAAAATTTTGGTAATGTTTCGTCTTAAGCTAGGTTTTTTCAAGTCTAGTTGTTCTTGGACAACTTTTCAAACAACATATTTTTTGTTAATGGCAACTCTGCTTATTATTAAAAAGTAATTTATTAAAGGTTACTAATTATTAAAGGTTCTTGGAAGCAGCTGTCCAATTTAATTAAAAAAAAAAACTTCAAAAAAATGTCTCCAAATACATATTCGGCAAAAATTGTTGGAAAATACTTATACAGATTAAACGTTGTCTTCTTAGCTGAATGCAGAGGCTTATTTCATCTAGACTATCCACACATTATCAGAGAAATATTCTCAAAAATGGAACCAGGAGCGCTCACTCACGAAAATGTCTTTTGGAAAATCATGTGGCAGTTATGTGTGGTTGTTTTTTTTTGCTTTTTTTTCAAAGAAATACCAACAAAAAGGGATTTTCTAAAACCTAAAGGGGGATCTAGGGGACAATTGCCGCCTTTTGCTCTTCCCCCCATTGTCATCTCTCCATGGATGAAGTATCATCTAGAGCAAAATCGCCACCTCCACTCCTTCCTCCAATTTGCACCCAAGAATCGAGGAAGAATCAGCTTAAATTGTAGCTTACTAAGATATATCAAGTACATATTTTATATAACTTTTTATATTTGGTTTTAGATTTATATTAATAAAAAGACTTTGATAACTAAACTACACCTCTCCACCTTTCAAATTTAATTTACAGTTATTAAGACTTTCAGGAATAAATATCAGTATATGTATATTGAACGGACAATCCAAGATCGTTCGTTTTTTTCAGTAAAGTGCAACTTATAAGTAAAGTAAAGTATAGTACACATTAGGGGGGGGGGGGGGTAAAGTATAGCGGGTATGCATGTAAAATGTGTTAGCTACAGTTATTCTGTATATTATGAAGTACGAATTATTTTCTAACATCTCGCTATCCAAATACTTGTGCAAATAGAATGTGCAAATGTTGAGCCCAAATTATATAACTCCAATACATTCTGTCACGCGTCTGCAATCCTGTCATTATTTTCGGGAAACTTTTCCACAGAGGAGGGGATTTCCGGCATGAGTTTAAAAAGTCTTTTTCAAATGAAAGTGCGGTAAGAAAAATTTTTCACCCGGAATCGTCTGCAAGAAATTTCACGGGTGGAATTTTTAGCTAGAATGGAATTGTTTTAGGGAGATGAGGGATGAGGAATACCTACCTATCGAGATTAATAGGTCCATTATGAAGCCGTATAACACCAGTAAGTTCTTCTATAACAAACTGGCCTGCTTTGTTCTTACCACCAACAAAACCAAACCTGACATTATCACCATCTTTGTCGGAGGCAACAACAGTGGTAACGAGGGTACTTGGTCCAGCATTTTCATCAACATTCGGTGTGTACACTGTTTGTGAAAACTTGGGTTCTTCGTCGTTCTTATTCCTTGTATAAATACGAACAGTGGCTGTACCAGTTTTTGGAGGCTCTCCTAAAGTTACAAAAGTAGAAGTAATTACCTTCAAAATACAACTGTTGATTTTTTTTTTTTTTCGCCATTCCATTGCTAACAACGTAGGCTAGCAATTCCCTGTTAGCTCATTCAAACATTGTGCTGCTTCTATAGCAAATTTTGTTTTTTGAAGGTGGTACGAACCTTTGTTGACAACCTATTTACATATAAGGATTCAGGGATAAATCTTCAAAGAAAGGCAAATTTGTTATACATTGTTTAACTCATAATCTCTATACCTGGTCTTAATTAGAAGCAATAAACGGAAATTTAGCTTAGAATCTGGCTTAAGTCATGGGATCCTTTTCGCTATGGCCTGCGGTCCGTGCGATGCAAGTACTAAGCAAAACCGCAAAATTTTGTTCCTATTTAAAGTTTTGTTTTATTTAACTATATATAATTATTTAATTTGTTAACTAATTCATTTTTATAAATATACGTAACTATATTTAACTTTAGTTAAATATTTAACTAATTTCACTATTTAACCTATGCAACCATTTGTACCTAAGCCTTCATTGAATCTTTCAAGATTTAAATTAAGTGGAAAACGATTGGAAGGGGTAGCTTATACCTCTTCAGGCCATAATATGAACTGCTGGCGCAAAACAACAAGAGCGCAACTGTTCAAAAGGCATTTTTTTTGTATTTTTCTGTCACTAAAAAAAAAAAAAAAAAAAAAAAAAAAAAAAAAAAAAAAAAAAAAAAAAAAAAAAAAAAAAAAAAAAAAAAAAAATCCAGGAGTGAGACATTTAAAACATTGCCAAACTTCTTCACCTTCTTTCGTATATTTAAAACCATATATAAAGAAAAAGTATACAGACAGACTATCCCTGCGTTGGCATAGCTTATTGCAATCGATTGAAACTGATTTTAGTTACTAACAGCAAATGAAAATCATTCTCTTTGAAAGGAAACGGTTTTCATTGGCCTTCAGCGACGAAAATCAACTCCAATTGATTGCTATAGGCTTGAACGCAGCTTACAATTGCTTGAACGCAGAGCAGACCCGAGAGTTTCCAGCGTCGTATTTCCAACTATCCGAAACACCGATTCTGTGTTCGATTCTGTGTTTCCTTTTCTTTAGCGAGTAGAACTAAGACTAAAACATACCATTTTTTTCTGTGTTTCCTTATCTTTAGTCAGTAGAACTAAGACTAAAACATACCATTCGAGTTAGAATCTAGCACTTAAAATTCATATTCAGAGTCCAACATCCCATATGCACGGATTTATCAAACAGTCGTGGTAACGAACTGTAAGTAAGGAGCGACCGGTCAATGGCATAACCGAAAAACTCTAAAAAAACGGGATTGATACCAAAGATACATCAAAAGAATCAGATTTAATCTGATTTCAAATATATAATTCATAAGTGTAAAGCTTACCCATCAAAAAGTTACGTGCCTGGCAGAAAATTTGGCTTATCGATTCGAAAAAAGGGGAAAACCCCTAAAAGTTATAGAACCTTAATGAAAATCACTACAATCATATCAGCGTATCAGAGGAACCCTACTGTAGAGGTTTCAAGCTCCTATCTACAAAAATGTGGGAATTCCATTTTTGCCAGAAGAAAGATCACGGAGGCGTGTTGATTGTTTTTTTTTTTTTTTTTTTTTAACAGGGTGATCGTATCGACCCAGGGGCCTAAGCAGAAATATCGTGGGCAGGGCTCATTGGAACGGAAATTAAAAGTTCTAGTGCCCTTTTCAGGACCCAAAAAAAAGGAGGGCAACTAGGCCCCTCCCACGTCTCATTTTTCCCAAAGTCACCCGATCACAATTTGGAGATAGCCATTTTGTATCGCATGGTCGAAAATATGATAAAAAGTCTTTTAGAATGACTTGATCCCCACAAGTCCCAGGGGGAGGGCGAAAGTTAGGAACTTACTCAATGTTAACATATAGTATGGTTATTGTGAAGTATACAGACTTTTCAGAGGAGATTTTTTTTCGGCTAGGTGGGGGGAAGGAGAGGGCGGGGGCTAACGGAAGGATCTTTCCATGAAGGGAAGGTTGCATAGAGGGGAAGGACATGCTATGAAGGGGTGCGCCGGATTTCCCAGCATTATTAAAGGAAAAAGATCAGGAATTAAATAAAAACAAACAAGTTTCAACGGATTGTGATTAAGAGGTCATTTTTAAAGAACGGAAAAAAATTCGAACTAAGTTTAAGAGCAGGTGATGGACTAGGGGGGCGAACCCCATAATAACGTGTTTAAAATTTATGATATGAAGTTCGTTAAGTAAGTTATTCTAAGTTACGTTATATTTATACTAATAAAAACGTTCTCGTAAATAAATGAAACAAGTTTCGAGAAAGCCATTTAACCAAATCCTTAATATGCAAAATTTGTGTACTTATTCATGTACGGGAGCCAAAATTAAAACCTGCATTAATTCAAAAACGTTTCAAAAGTAAAGTAAAAAAAAAACAGTTTTTGCAAATGAAAAGTAAGGAGCGACATAAAACTTAAAACGAACAGAAATTATGCCGTATATGAAGGGGCTGTCCATCCTAAACGCATCGCTCTTAACACTAAAGTTTGACTTTCTCACAACTATTTTTCTAACAATAAAAAACTTTAGAGTAAAGAGCGAGGCGATTGAGGAGGGGACAGCCCCCTTCATATACGGAATAATTCTGTTCGTTTTAAGTTAATGTCGACCAGTACTTCAGTTTAAAAAACTGGTTTTTTGTTTTATTTAATTATACTTAAATCCGTTAAAACTTAACAATTAGATTTCTTTTTAATTCGACCATTACTAATAGTTCAGGATTGGATTTTTCCAGCGCGAATGAATCGAATTAAAAATTGCCTTCAAGCAACAACTGTATTTTTTTTAAGTTGAAAATAAAGAAAATGAATAAAACTAATTAAAAACAACTTATTAAAAAGATAGTTATCAAAAAAATATATAAAACTAGCACAAGATTTTGCATCGCAGGGTGAATTTTATTTTATTTCTATTTGATTAAGAACAAGGAACACTTGGGATCCGTAAGTCCTTAGAACACTTAGGGTTGCGTGTAAGTGTAAAAAAAAAAGAGCTTTCCGACCTAAATCCTTTTTCTTGTGCTGCTAATAATTTGTCACTTAGGGTCCTTTTGAGGGCACAAAGTGAAATTTGCGAGGGTAGCGATAAGTATATTCAGAAAGAGTACTGAAAAGCGTATGCTTGGTCTGTTTATCTTTAAGCTGGCAAATTAGTCGCGACATTCAAAAATTAACCAAACACTGAAACTTGAAAAAGCTTTGGCCACTAAGTGACTTTTCGTCTTGCCGCTTCTTTAATGCTTGAATTGAGAACTTCTTTCAGGAAAGAAGTTCCTTTCAGGAAAATTTATCCTGAAAGAAATATATGCCTTCATCTTCAGCGGTTGCAGGGGTAAACTCTTAAAATGGATCGTTGCTATCTGTATCAAGAAGTTGAACATCACATCCTAATTTTTAATTCAAAGTACCAAGGACATCAAATGAAAACAATTCCGGCCCCCTGGTTGTATCTTAGGTCTATTCATAAATGAAAACTACGATTTTCAACGATTTTTATTTTGGTTGCTACGCAACTGTTAAGATCTTTCCCATTGTGCAAATTCTCGCTTTTATTGCCACACAGAATCGTGAAGAGAAACAAGTGGAACTTTTTCCTGTTTACAAAAAAAGCTGAACCGAACGATTGTACCGACCAATGTACGTGCATCAAGTATTTCAACTACTAGGGCGGTACAACCGTTCGCTATTAAACAAGCATAAGTTACTGAGAATATGTCAAAATTGAGTAAGAAAAGTGATGTTTCTCGAATCAGAAAAAGAAAGCATTCTCTTGGCATGTTAATAGTCAACTAAAGGGATAAGTACAACAAAGCAGGCTATCCTAATTGGTCTTTCTAGAAATATTCTCGAAAGACCAACTAACTAATAATCTTTAATTTAAATATATATATTAAATCTATAATTAATAATCTATTTAATAATCAATTAATAATCTACATCAAAATAGGAAAGTCAGCTAGCTAATAATCCGAAGCGTTAAATCTTGAAGAATTTTAATAATGAACATATTAACGCATAGTTTAGATTTTTAACTATACTATAGTCAAAAATCTTAACTATGCTATGGTTTAGATAGTTTATATGCTACAACAATCAGGAAAGATACACTTTCTAGAGCTATGTGATGATACTTTTTTCACTTATTTTCTGCTAATTTATCATACATGTTTTTTTAATTTTAAATTTGACGCCAGTTAAACATTATAATTCCATATCTTTATCAAACATCTTTTGCATAAAAAATTGAGTTCCCAAGATTTCGTAATTTTTTAAGACGTATATGTGTGTATAAGTTTCCATATCGCCAACTTAAAGAATCAAATTTCATTTTTACTCTTCTTCGTAAGTTAAGAATGAAAAATAATTAAACCTAATTAACAAAAACTTAATTGTCAAAGTTAGCAATGAAGCCAACCTTAAAACATAGATTGCCACATGGATGGTATACCATCTTTCAAACCTTCCAAAAGGCTACAGCGTTCTTTACACTTTACTATAAATAAATATATGGCTTAAATTAACACTTCTGTTTACCCACTTGTTTTTTGTATACATTTGAAAAGATTGGATTTAAAGAAAAGAATAAAATTCCAATAGAAGAAGATATTGTTTTTATCTACATTTAGTTGATGGGTGCTTTTATCACACCCTAATTGTTAAATTAACAATTTTGAAATTCATTAGACCCAATCAATTAAAACCTAATTGAATGAAGCCAACCCTAAACCACACAGATTGCCACATATAAGGATGGTATACCTCTTCTCAAACCTCCCAAAAGACTGGAGTGTCACTTACACTTTACTCTAAATTCAATAGATGGTTTAAAGCAAAAAAATTTTATTACCCAAACTTTTATTACAACTGTTTTTTTTTCTATTAAAAAGAAGAATAACCAAAGGAATAAAATAAAAATATATACCCTTATCTTTAGCTGTTACTGTAAACTCATAATATGCATTGTTGTTATCTGCATCAAGTTGACGCGCGTTCGATATCACACCCTTCTGATCAACTTGAAAGTTATCGTCAGAAACTGAATACTCGATCTCTGCGTTATCACCTGAATCGGCGTCAGTTGCTTTCACTTTTAAAATAGATGTTCCAATAGGCAGATCCTCTTCGACATTGTGAGACTGATAGTCTGGAAGCTCAAACTTCGGTGCATTGTCATTAACGTCGGTGACTCGTATCGTAAGCTATAAAAATAAAATAATTTGTGATTTTACTTTTTTATTTTATTTTTTTATTTATTTTGTACTAATTTCATGTTTATTAATTTATTTTATATTTTAGTACACTAAACTGTTGAAGCCGAAATATTCGCTAAGGTTGTATTTTATTTACTGTCTGCAGAAGATCCTTCACTAACTTCTTATATTCTGTAAAACAAGATAATCGTCTATTTTTATGCCAACGTTTCTGAAAGGAGGCCTATTCTTTATTTAATTGTTTTATTTAATTTAAATAATATTTTATTAGTCCCTGACTAAGCTCCTCCACTTCCCAAAAGATATTCTTTGAACACTATCAAACTCTTACGGCTACTCGTTGTAAGCAAAATTGAGCATAGGAATACTTTAAATTAAGCAAAGGAAATAAAATTGATTCCAATTCAGAAGGTTAAAAAAAGTAATTTACTATATATTAACGTGCTTTTGACCTGTGGAAGCACAGCGAATTGATCTCTGCTGGGCGATACGGGGCCAGGGTTTCCAGCTTTTTGGTCAAAGAATGTGTCCCCTGAGCATCCAAAAACGTCTCCTTTTTAGCTAAAATGTGTCCATCTTGAAATGTCAAAAACAAGAGGTTATATTTTTAAAGTTTTATTATCGACCAAAAGACGCTTTGTAAACCTTTTTCAAAGCGGCCAGTTAACATCAATTATAAAGAAAACGAAAAAGATCCATATGAAACATTCATACAAAATGACTTGGTGCGAAAGCACGAAACTCTTGTAAAAATTTAAATGTCTTACTTTGGAGAAACCCTTTACTTACGACATCTCAGGAAAAACCTGGATGCTCGAAAAAAAATGTCGAGAAAAAGCACTACTTTGGTAAAAAGTGACATTTTTTTTTACCAAAATATATATCCAGTTGGGGTATGTTTCGTTTCATGTCATAAATTTACAAAATATGACCCTTTTTTTCCCCTTCCATGTCCCAAATTTCTAAAATGTGTCACTTTTTTGTCCTTTTATGCCATTGTGTCCCGCACATGGAAATGTGTCCTTTTGGCATGAAATTTGTCAAGTTGGCAACCCTGTACGGGGCCCAGGGTTATCAGCGTTTTTTTTTTTTTTTTTACACTTCCAAATTTGCATAAAAATCCAATGAAACGGTAATTTTCGAAGCAAAACCAAATCCATCTTAAAATTCTTCCCAAAATAATAAACTTTCACAAAAAACTGGGCGTTAAACTTATAGCTCAAGAAATACTAAAGCCAACAAATAAAATCCTCGTTTTCTCCAAGTTCATGTCGGCTGATTCCCGATAGGCAACGATTGAAAAGCAAAGAAAGGTAACAAAATCAATAAATCACAAGTTTACTCTGTCGTTCCGCAAGACATACAAAATGAATCTAGACTGTTAGGAAAGCCGCCCAGAAACTCGGAAAAGAATCTCGAAGAAAAATAAATTAAATTTGTTTAAGACAAACAGTCTTTTTAAGACGAGACTTAAAGAAGAATCAAAAGTAATTGAAATGAAAAAGAGCACGAGTTATTACTTGTAATCATGGTTGCAGGAATTAGTTAAAACTTTTCAAAGAGCAAACCACGGCCTAAGCTAGGAGAAATCTAAAAACAGTGCATGGGCGCCCATAAGCTCCTGGCTGAATGATGTTGCCTTATTTTTATAATTTTGTTTTGAGATTTCTATTACGTAGCATTAAAAATGCCAATTAGACCAGGTAAGCCCCCCCTCCCCTCTGGAATTCAGCTTATGGGCGCCCATGAAACAGTGATAAACATAATGATAACATTTCCAATGCGATACTGTTTTTGCAAATAGTAATTTTCACTGATTTTCAACGGAAGATTAATTTTTATTCTGAGAAGAACAACAAGGAATCTAGTAATAGGACTTGACTATAATAACTAAGAACAAAATAACATAAGTTGAGATTTTACTAATAAAAAAAAAAAAAAACGAAAAAAAAACAAGCAACAAATAATACAACATAAAGCATTCTAGATGCCTGCTGACATGTTGCAACTTTCATTTAAAAAACTTATTCCCAAAAATTAGTTTTTCAAAGAAAAGTAAAGAGTAAAATTAAACCATAAATGAGCAGAAATAAAGTCAAATAATTTTCCAAGCGTAAAATTACCACAAATCACCACCAATAAATAAATGAAACCTAAAATGAACAGAAATTACCATAAATAACAGTCAAACTCAAAACGAGCAGACATTAACATGAGAAGGGCTGACACAACCCCCCACCCATGCCTTCCAAAGACCAGAATATAATTTGCACTTTAGCGAAAATAAAACACATATTAAATGTTTTAACTTTAATAAGTCAATAATTATGAAGACTTCAAGGAATAAATATCTGTAAATGTATGTTAAACTGTCAATCCATATTCATTTGTTTGTTTATTTTTTTCAGTAAAGTGCAGATTATGTTCTAGCCTTAAGAAGGCATAGGCGGGGGGGGGGGAGCAGCAAGCCAGCTTAAAGAACAATCAAAAGAATTGTATAGAGAAAAGAGCAAGCTATTGCTTGTGATCATGGTTGCAACACTACCTGAAACCTTTCAAAGAGGGAATCACAGCCTATAATATAAGAAATTTAAAAATAGCCTGGTGATAAACATTTCCCATGCAATATTGTTTTGAAAATAACAATTTTCAATGAAATTCAACGGAACTTTAATATTTATTCTGGGAAGGACAACAAGGAATCTAGTTTTAGGATCAAGCTCGGTTAGGATCTGAAGGGATAAATTGGAAAGTCATGTAACTGGAAAGTCAGGAAAGTCAACAGACAATTTGGGAAGCCATGAAAGTCTTTTGGATTTGGAAAACCAGGTGAAACAGAAAATACACCGAAAAATTGAACTGACAACCCATTCAACCATAGGAGATACATAAACTCTATATATACCAAACAATCAGCGCGAAAAGTTTCGTAAGAAACCGTCCTTAACCTACAATAGAGAAAAGGTGCAGATATACTGTTTTGGCATTGGAAAGGCGAGATACAAGAGACATTTTTTTTTTACCTCCCCTAAGAAGAAACACAGAAGCTAGAAAGCAAGAACAAATTTGAAAAAGTGACAATAAAATTGCTCAAAAATACGATGTATAGTAAAAATCGAATAAAAATGAAAAAACAAATAGATAAGGAATTAAATGCAAATGCTTAAGTAAAATAAAGACTTAAAATAAATAAAAAATAAAATAACAAATTAATAAAATCACTCACTGACTTAAAATAAAATCCCTTAAATAAATAAATAAAATGACTCAAATAAAATACACTTTAAGGACGTCTCCTTATCACTGTCAGGTTGGACCCTCTTTGACTGCCTGACAATTAATAAAAGTTATAAAGTATCTAGCATGTCCCCCTTCCAAACTAGATCAGAGCGATTGAGCTCTTGGAGTACTCTAGAACTTTGGCAATAGTCCCAAAATGGACTCATTCACCAAGCTCTTTCAGAAGCATAAATAAATTTTCCCAGTAGGGAAATCGATCCGTCAAAGGCAGCAACGAAACTTTTAATGCCCTTAAGGTTGGACCTTAATTAACAGGGAATGACTTCTCCGATGGTGAAACGAAAACGAAGGCTCGCCTGACAAGGGAAATGAATCCCAAAAGTATTCTATCTTATTTCATCCCCATTAAAAAGGCAAAGAAGTTGCAACTGAAATCTCTCTTCTCTGGCACGAATGCTTCCTGAACTGGGATAGTAGTTAAGCCAGTAAATAAAACGCACCAAGAAAAAAACTTATTAGCTAACTTCCCTATTAGGCAAATCGAAAACGAATTTCTTTATTACAAAAGGCTGAGCTACTGAGTAATTCTATAAAAAAAAAGAAGACATTTCAGGAATGCATACAGAGTCTTAATGATTCCCCAGGAAAACATTTCGAAGCAGCTACCTCCACTCCTGCCCACTTTAGAGAGCAAACTTTAGGCAAACAAAATTTCAGATCGAACAGATGCTGACTATTGTTGACAAGCGGAGATAATCTTTGAATTGCACGTATACTTATTGCTGTGGCAGTAATAGCTTTGACGGTTCGTTTACGGACGGAAGCAGAATTTATGTTTTCAGGGTGAGGGAAGGGGAAACGATGAAACTTGAACTCCTCTTTGGTACATTTCGACTCTTCATCCTTGTAATTAGTGCAACTTTCGACCTTTTGATGGGTGGTTGGGGAGAACGTGTCCCTATCCCCCTCGATCCGTACATGGGTTTTTTAATTAATTCGTTTTTCTGTGCCTTTCCAGACTGTCGAGCCAATTCAGCAGAAATTTGAAGGCTGGCCCTCGCATATCTCAGGCGTTGGACACGTTTTATGTGTGGGGGGATAGCCCCACCCAAAAAAGGAAGTAATAACGACCGAAAAAGTTACTTTCTTATATCTTCTATAGATAGAATTGTGTGCACCTGGGCATATCATCGAAACTCAACGTGATAGTTTAAAAAGGTATGTTTGACACCTTATTGTTGACAGCTTTTACCAGAAAACTATCATACTCCCCGTATCGAAACAATATCGGAATTCTTTACTTGCTGGACAAAAATTACAACCGAAAATAATCACGCCGTTTTAAAAACTTTTTTAAAACACTGAACTTTGGGACCTATATCAAAGAGTATGAGCAACTTTATAAAAGTGGGAAATGGCGATAGTGTTCAAAAAAATTAGCACTGCCCTCTAGCGTTTGCCGTTTTTTTTACTTTTTTTCAAGCTTCATAATCGAGTTTTTCAGATACTGGGACTGGGCGTTTATTGCTACACAAATTTCGTCAATTAAACTACCTTTTTTTATTACTGTACCAAAACATGACAAGAAACGTCAAACACAAGATGGCGTTTTCGGAATTACTGCCAGCTTACGCTCTTATTATTTAACCATGCTCCTTTTTTTTTCTTTTTTTTTTTACTCTTTGCCCTTATATTTAGAGAGTTATACTACTTGAGTTGATTCATTTTAATACTGATTTCTCCCTTTGCTACTATCAAAGGTGGAATTAGCGGAGCATTGTAGGTAGTCATTCTCAGTGTCTATCTAACAGCTCTAAGGGGTTGAAATCAAAACATAAAAATATTTAAAACATAAAACATCAAAACATAAAAACATAAAAACATAAAACATAAAAACATTAAAATATTTCTTTAGCAGGTTAAGGTAAAACATCAGTTCGGCAGTCCTCTGAAAAAACCTAGTATCTACACAAAATTTGATTTTCATTCAGGAATAGACTTACGTCTACTGGCGAGCTCAGAATATTTCTATATACTATAATTTGAGATATTACCTAGCATCCAGAGAGGTGGATTTCCGACAGCCAAAATCTAGTAAATATCCAAAACCTAGTATCTTTAAGCAGAAAAGGGGTGGCAAAAGTGGGGAGAAAAACAGACATTGGAAAAACCTATTCATGGAACCTATTCATGGAATTCTGTATATTTATCCAAAAATTTTTCGTTCCAAAAGTAAAAAAAATCCCTATTTTACGATTTTCTGGAGAACTTGATAAACGCAAATTCTTGATTTTGGCAGAGGAAAACTTAAGTTTGTTTACGTATGGGAAACTTTTACATCTTAAAAACCCGAAAACAGGAGAAACCCAAGGACTCCAAACCAAGGGAGAATCCCAAGACTCCATTACAGATTGTGAAACCCAAAAACAAAAATAGTACTACTACGACTAATAACAACTCATTGCAGCATCAAGCCGCCTGAGGCCAACACAGCTACACAAGTTCCTCCTCCATCCCAGTCTATTTGAAGCCTCCCTCTTTAAACCCTCACAAGAAGTTCAAGTTTCCCTTAAATACCTCCTTACGACCTCCCCCGCCCCATACAGGGACAGCCTACGTTTTCTTCGGCCGAAAAGAACGATCTTTTGTAATCTGTCGTCTTTCATCCACGAAGCGTGTCCTAGCCATCTCAACGTTTTTCTCATTATAGCCCTAGAAAGCGGGGTTGAACCAGCTTAAAATTTCCCCGCTTAAACCACCCATTTAAAATACGTTATACAATCAAGGCTATATGTATATATATATATATATATATATATATATATATATATATATATATATATATATATATATATATATATATATATATATATATATATATATATATATATATATATATATATACTATATATATATATATATATATATATATATATATATATATATATATATATATATATATATATATATATATATATATATATATATATATATATATATATATATATATATATATATATATATATATATATATATATATAAATACAATATTGTTTTCTCGTTCACATTTTATGTTACTAGTTATTAAGATTTATTGTGATTATGAAAGCATCATTATGCAAATAGTAAAATACCATATTTTTGAAAAATCAGCCACTTTATGGATAGATTATATTACTGTGAATGGATATATAATGCTCGAGCTATACTATAGTTAAACATATCGATAAAAGCACAATTAAGCTGGACTACAGTGCCAATAGTACATCTCGCGCGTAATTTTGTGAGATGAGCTATGTTCAACTTGCAAGCGTAATTTTTAATGGTTGATCAATCAGAGTAAGGAGGAGTTTTCTTATCTCTCGGCTGAGTCTGGAGATACTGAAGATTGTTCGTCACTAGACGAACAATCTTGCGAACAAAACTATTGTTTTTACAGGCTTTTCAAACCAAGTTCTTTGTCCTTTCATATTTTCACTTTTATAGTAAAACGTTGCGTTAAAGTTAATAAAAAACAAAGATCATTCTTAAATATAGGTCTTGTTCGACAGGTCATTTAATAGACCACATTTTAGCAGAACTATCGAATTTTTTTAGTGGATCCCCACCTTTCTCAGCAAACATTAACGTCCCGTCCATATTCCCTACTAAAGGCAATAAATTTACTCAAAATCCCTTTTCCCTTCACTTATCCCCCAACTACATCAAAATCAAGTCATCAAGATTAACCAATAATTCAAATATCATGTCAGTAAGGCCTACCATCCTCCCTTTGCGTTCCCTCTATGCAATAGGTGAGGATATCTTTCCCTAGAGGAAAATGACATGTAACGTTCAATATATCGATCTTTGTGTTGAGAAATTGCTCTAGGAAATAGAAATAACCAGCTAGGGAACAGGAAGCCAATGGTGTTATTGCTAAGTCATTAAACATTTAAGGCTACTATCAAAACAACTTAGCGTTAGGATTGCAGAACGTTCACCAGCACTGAAAAAAAAAATAGAAGGTGCAATTGCTCACAATTTCGTTACCTTTTTAAACGTGAAATTTTGTTTGTTTTTTTTTTTTAAGAGCAATTTTTACATTTTTTGTGTTACTTTCACTGTCAAACTGTGGATGTCAACTTAAAAAGACAATCAAAATCTCTCCATTAACGGACGTTATCAATTTTTATTTGTTTGTATTCTTCTTTTCTGCAAATCTTCACAAAATGAAGCATTGTAAAGAAGAAATGGAACTCGATAAAAATTGCCAATAAAAAAGAACATTTTACATTTGCAAACGTTACTTATTAAGGACAATATCTAGTTACATCACTTAACACAGTAAAGAATATGTATTGACAATACCAACAAGTAATCAACTGCATCAACTTGGTAGTAACGCCAAAAATAATACTCAGAATATTTTGGTAGAAGGGGGAGGGGAATCTCCAAGACTAATTTAACCTCCAAACAAATTGTGAGTCATGTTCTATGTTTTCTTGTAGCTGGCAATAGATTATTAGGGAACAAGAGAACAAAAGAGACAAGGCCGTAAACAGGGGGGGGGGGGAGGGGTAGGTGGTTTGAAACCTCCTCCCCCAAAATGTTTCTCCGACTTGTAAAAATGTAACCAAAATGAATATAAACTATTTTTATGCGTTTTTGAATTTTTTTTGTAAACAAAATTGTTTGTAAAAATTTTGTAATTTTTTTTTTTTTAATTTTTTTTTTGTAAACCCCTTCCCGAAAAAAAAACGTTTTGTAAACACACCCCTCCCCGCCCCGAAAAAAAAATCCGGGATACGGATTCCTGAAAAGAAATAAGGATTCCTGGATACGAATCCCTGAAAAGGAGATTTCAAAACTTACAATTTTCCTTCCAAATTTTATTTTAAAAAAAAGGGGGGCATGTTCCTTCATACTAATCTCAATATTGTGTCTTTTAATATACCTCTTTCAACCCTATAGGCAAGAATACAAACACGAAGAAAATTTCGACAGTAGCCTCGATCAAAAATACTAATTTTATGGTTAAGCTAAAGAACAATTAAGAATTACGATTACGTTCACTATTTAGTTTTGACTTTTTACGCTAAACCACTTGCATGGAGGATTTTTTTATTTCAAATTCAAAGACCCTATGCCAGGAAGAACAGCTAAACATTCCATAACGAGTTTATAAGACATATGTTTAAAAAAACTTCCAAAGTACAAAACATAAACATCTTTTGCCCCCTGAACCCAGCTTAGGTCTATTTGTACCTGAAAACCGTGATATTCTAAGATTTTTTTTTAGTTATTTCAAAATTATGAAGCTTTCAGGGCAGGATGATATTTTCGGTGTTGCCATGTTGAACCTTGAAAATAGACAAGTAACACTAATTATTTAAATCTGACAAAGTTTTTTTTTGTCCCTTAAAACTCAAACGTTAGCAAATAATGATTCCCAGAGACTTCACCTTCAAAGGAAGCTGCATCTTCCTAAGCTTTTTGGTGCCATATAATCTCCTGTCTCTCTTAACTAATACTACTACTAACAACTCACCAAAGCACCAAGCCGCCTGAGGCGAGTACAGCTACACACGCTCCTCCTCCGTCCTTTTCTATTCGAAGCCTCCCTCTTTACACACTCCCAGGAAGTTCTCATTTCCCTTAAATCTTTCTTTACGACATACTCCACCCTAACCGCGGACGAACTTCTTTCCGTTTAGCCCAAGACGGTTTGCCGAAAAGGACAATCCGTCTAGGGCCAAAAGTGTCTCTCTTAAAATATAATATATCTTAATTCCTTAACATGTTAATAAGTTTGCGTTTAAAAACTTAATGTATCTACAGAGCAGCGTTCCTGTCAAGAGTTTCTTTTGTTGTTTTGAAATCCGTTTTAAACGTAGGCTCATCCCAGATTGGCAGGTACAGAATATAGGCGTGGGTCATTGTATACAGCTTGATGGTTATCCATAATTTATCGAAAGAAAAAGAGAATTAGAGACTTTTATGCAACTTAGCAAACGTTTATTAGTATATTCTTTGTATATAACACTGATAATTTTTATGAAAATGTTTCGAAAACAAGATTGAAAGTTGTCTACTTCTGTGTTTGTTCTATATTTCGTATGTGACTTGTTGTTGTGGTATTAACCTTGTTTACTAGCACTAGTACCCTCTGTTTTTGAGACCGCACTAGTAGCGCCATCAGGAAGATCCAAAAATAACCCTTCGGCAGGGGAAAATGACATCGGCAGCTCCGGTCAAAAGCTCAAAAGCTTGTTGTGACTAACTACTGTTGCTACCTTGTGCGCCTCTGTTTTACCCCATGCTGCCCTGTTTCTTCCCTGTGCTACCATGTGATGCAGGAGACACTACTTCTACATAGTAGTGCCAGAGGCCGCTGTAACTGAGTTAATGAATAACAGGAGAATGACAAGTCGATTTGGTAAGCAATTGATCAGTGATTTAGCTGTTTTTTTACATGACACAACACGCACTTTTTATTTACGGAGCTATAGACAATCCTCATATGGTATTCAAGCCATAAGGAATATCACTCCCCTGAATGGCCATGAGTGGGATGTGTCCTAAGCTCGACCCACATAGTTTTTTTTCTAAAATTCTGCAGCTTACCAACTAGATACAAAGCATTAAACGTAGAAGAAAAATATGAACTTAGGCCCTTGATCTAAAGCTTTTTTTTATTTTTCAGTGAAAGTCCATCCTCGATCTGGTAACAACAAAAAGAAGAGCGATTACGTTCTTACAGGCACGTACTCTGACAATGTCTTTTCCGGGGGGGGGGGGGGTGGTGAGTAAGATAATAACAAAACAACACTTTTTATTTTTAATTTGAATGCAAAATGCTGGGAAATTTGTAATCTCGGGGTAGGACCTGGCTCAAGCCCCCCCCCCCTTGGGTACGTCCCTGCAGTCCCATATTTCCGCATTAAAAGTGTGCTTCCATTGGTTTATTTTGTAACGTATTTTCGTAAACCGTTCAGATTATTTCTTACTTGATTAGTGAAAGGCAACCCTCCCCTTTTGATTACAGGTAATAAGGGAGAATTTGCCCCCCCCCCTCCATTTTTGGAACCATGTTAAATTTCAAAACTAGAACTTATGCTGTGTAGCAAATCTAGCCTGACAAGAAAATACAATTTCTGGAGAGACAAATGTTTCTGCCTTTTTAAAACCTGTTTATCTCTCTCTATTTTCTTTAGGAGAAACTTTAAGCCAGTAAAAACAGAGACAGTTTGAGCTGCAGCACCTTTTACAGTTAAACTCTCTATTTCTCTGCGGAAAACTACTACTGACTAATACTGCTACCAACTCACCGCAGCACCAAGCCGCCTGAGGCCAACACAGCTACGCACGCTCCTCCTCCATTCCAACTTATTCAAAGCCTCCCTCTTTACACCCTCCCAGGAAGTTCCTATTTCCTTTAAAACTTCCTTTATGACATCCTCCAACCCCAACCGTGGATGACCTGCTCTCCGTTTAGCCCTAGATGGTTGGCCGAAAAGGACAATCTTCGCCAATCCGTCATCCTTCATTCGTAGAACGTGCCCTAGCCATCTCAACCGTTCTCTCATTATAGCCCTAGAAAGCGGGATGGAACCATACTTTTCGTAAAGCCTACTGTTTGAAATACGGTCAGTCAGCCGGGTCCCCAGAAAAATCAGTAGACAATTTCTTTAGAAAATATCTAGCAAATCTTCATCCGCCTTTCGGAGCGTCAATGCTTCAGAGCCGTATTTGATCATTGTCATCACTCTAATCTTGGTTTGCAGACTTATCTTCTTCTTCCAAAATTTTTTTTAAATGTGAAAAAAACATCCTGAGCCTTCGGCTATTCTGCTTTTAATATCTTCATTGCTCCCACCGTCTTTACTAATAATACTACCAAGGTAAGTAAAGCTGTCCACCTGATCAATCTTTTCGTTACCCAACGTCACCTTTTCATCTTCACTAATTCTTAGCCTTAGTGACTTAGTCTACTTAACATTAATTTTCAAACCTATTCTAGCACCCTGAACTCGCAAAACCTCTAAAAGTTCATTCATTTTGCTCACACTTTCTTCAAGGATGCTTAAACAATCAGCATAATCAGCATAAAATAAAAAATGTTTAGGGATACTAGATGAAAGCCAAATTAGAAACATTGCCCCGAGAATTCCTAACTGTATAGGAAAACATTATTCGCACATTATTCAATTTCCAAAAATGTCAGAATAGAAGCAGACTAATTCTGTTGACCTTCAAAAGTTTTTGGAAATTATTTAATTCATCAGAACCTAGAATTTGTAGTGTCAACAATACGAAGATTCTTCTGAAAGGCAGAAGAACAAGGAAAAATATTTCCTTGTCTCTAAACAAGGAAAAATATTTGATTAACTTTTATTGGGAGAGGATTTCCAATTGATTAATGGCATGAGATTGTGTGGCTGAAGAACTTAAGCAGATTTCTGTAGCGTTTCAAACAATTCGTGGCAACGAACTGTAAGTAAGGGGCGACGCGGCTCAATAGTAACCGAAACTCTAAGAAACAGAGGAAACAGAGTCTTGATAACAATGGATACATCAAAAGAATCGAATTTTGATGCTTATTCAAAATATGTAAAATTCATCCAATTTATTGCTACCCATCAAAAGTTACGAGCCTGAAAAAATTTTGCCCAATTTTTGGAAAAGGGGTAGAAATATCCCCAAAACATCAAGTAATCTTAATGAAAATCACCAAATCAGATTCAGCATACCAGAGAACCCTACTGTAGAGGTTTCAAGCTCCTATGTATAAAAATGTGGAATTTTTCATTTTTTTGCAGCCACCCCTTATACACGTAATAATTTCTGTTTGTTTTAAGTTTTAATGTTGCTCCTTACTTTCAGTTGGAAAAAATTTATGTTTTTTTTTTTATTTGCGAAAAGGATATGCCTAAGTCCACTTTTCCGAATTCTACGGGGGAAAAAATGAAAATAAAACAATGAAAAATCTTTCTCACAAATCAGTCCTTAGGAAACTTGACACTTTAAAGAGAATCTTTTCTACGCTTTTTTTGGAACACTATAACTCGGTCAGAATTGAAGATAAGTCTGTCTTAAATAAACCAATCGATAGATCTCTTTGCGCTATTTCGAACCATATGCTTAGCTCATTTTCGGGAAAAGGTGGGCTTAGGCCCTTTTTGTAAAATGCGACAGATTTTAAACTTTAGAAAAGATTTTGGAAAAGAGTTACATAAGTAAAAAAAAAATGTTGTATGATGATATCAAACTTATAGTGGAAAACATATCTTTTTACAGCATGTAAGCTTTCAATCAACCTATCAAAACATCTCCTCTTTAAAACAAAAGAAAAAGAAGGAATTCATAAAAATAATGCGTAGTAAGCCAAAGTGAAAATTCACCATACAAAAGAAAAGAAGATAAGCCAGTAGCATAATAAAAGGAGGACGTGGGTCTTAGAAAGATTGAATACCCATACCCAGTGGGCACCCACGAGTCTTTGCTGTCACGCGAAAAAAAATATTTTTTTTTCTGTTGTTCTCGAACAGGTGACCATTCACCCATTTTTGGGTTCCAGGGCTCCCCTTTCCCCAAATTCTAGTGATTTTTTAAAGTACCCATATTTTCAAGCTTTTAAATGTAAATCGTTTTTGTTGCGTTACCCATGAATTTTTAATTTCCCAGCAATGGACACTTTTTCTTCGATTTTCGCATCTCCTCTCCCCAAGACAGGCCAAGCTTCATGACCCAAATAATCATTCAGTGCTATTCAAAGTAGATTTCTTTTTAACATTAACATAAAATTGACTGACATTAAAAGAAACATGCGTTTTTTTCCTCTTTTCTCCTCTAAAGGGTGACAATTCACCTGTTTTTGTATTATATATAATATATATATATATATATATATATATATATATATATATATATATATATATATATATATATATATATATATATATATATATATATATATTATATATATATATTATATAATATATATATATATATATAATATATATATATATATATATATATATATATATATATATATATATATATATATATATAGATATATATATATATATATATTATATATATATATATATATATAATATATATATAATATATATATAATATATATATATATATATATATATAATATATATATATATATATATATATATATATATTATATATATATATATATATATATATATATATATATATATATATAGTATATATATATATATATATATATATATATATATATAATATATATATATATATATATATATATATATATATATATATATATATATATATATAATATATATATATATACTATATATATATATATATATATATATATATATATATAATATATATATATATATATATATATATATATATATACATATATAAGTGTGTGTATGATTTACATTCATTTATGTACAGTAATTCAATCTAGGACTTGCATTTTTGAAGTGTGACAAACTTGCAAAAAGTATTTGGAAAGTGCAACCATTTCAGTCTGGAAGAACGACAACCATAACATTTGAAAAGATGAACTTTGCAAAGAGAAAAAAAAAACGAGATTGAAAATTCGGTGTGCTACCTTACTTGATTGCACAAAACACTTTCTGATTTACCTCAACAGACGTGGAAAAGCCACCAGAATCTTCAGTTGCAGTAACCACCAATGAATAAATATGAGGTTGTCTCAAGTCTTCAAAGTCCAATTCTTTAGCGAGACGAACGTTCCCAGTTGTTGGTCCAATCGTAAACGTTCCTGCACCCTGACCTCCTTGAGCTTTTAGCGTGTAACGTATATCTCTTTCGGCAAAAGATTTCGCTCGAACCGATATTATGCTATAAAGAAATGTATATTTATTCCATTTATGGAATTTCAAAACGAGGTTACGGCCTCGGTCTAGTTGTAGCCTAAACAGGAAGGAAGCTCAATGACACTTGCCCTTCGATTCGTACTGAATGATACAAAGTAAAAATAAAAAAGGAAATAAAAATAGGGATAATTAGTAATATTATTTACGAATTTTCTAAATGATTTTGGATTCTGCTGTGTAACTCTGGATAATTTATTTCCCTTTTTTTCTTCTGCGAGACTAAACACCGTCTTCGTGAATTTGAGGGTAATCCAAACATGAAAGATTATTGAAAAATAAGAAAAATCCTATATGACGACATTAGATTAGTCCGAGCGTCACAGTACGCTTTTATGTTTCTTTACACTAATTTGTTAAAAATCATCACAAGAGAATAAACCACTAAAACTGATAGCTGCAATACATATTAATGTCTTTAAATATTTCATTAGGGCATTACTGAAGTACGTACTGTTAGATTTAGGTTGCTATTTG
>CM051266.1:61300448-61368532 GCA_027921565.1 Artemia sinica | reverse complement strand
TTTCACAAGACATAAAGATTTAAGTACAATTCTAACTTTTTCGTGGATAGATAGAAAAAAGCAATACCATACTTGTGGAATATTTTCCCGGAAAATAAAAATTCTAGTGGGGGGGGGGGGGGGGGCAATTTACAATTTCCTCAACGAAGTAAAAAGAAGAAAGGTTTCACGGTTTCCCTCTTCTGAATTTTACTAAAGAAACAAAATTCAATTCTAATTTCACCAGAGAAATATAAAATATTCCACTTTCAGTTTCTCTATTTCACCAAGACATAAAGAAATTTAAAGTTCAATTCTAAATTTTTCGGTGGAAGATATGAAAAAGTAATACCCTATTTGTGAATATTTTCAACGGCAAAATAAAAAGTTCTTAGTTCAATTTTACAAATTTTCTCAACGAAGTCAAGGAAGTTCAAGTTCTCTTCTGAATTTTACCAAGAACAAAAATTCAATCTAATTTTTTCAGAGGAAACAAATCTTCCACTTCAGTTCCTTATTTCGCAAAGACATAAAGAATTCAAAAGTTCAATTCTAAATTTTTCGATGGAAGATAGAAAAAGTAAATACCATACTTGTGAATATTTTCACGGAAATAAAAAGTTCTAGTTCAAGTTAAAATTTCCTCAATAAGTCAAGGAAAGTTCAAGTTTCTTCTGAATTTTACCAAATAACGTGCTCCAATTCTAATTTCTCCAGAGAAAACAAAATCTTCCACTTCAGTTCTATATTTCACAAAGATATAAAGAAATTTAAAGTTCAAGTCTAAATTTTTTCGGTGGAAGATAGAAAAAGTAATACATACTTGTGAATATTTCACGCGAAAATAAAAAGTTCTAGTTCAATTACAATTTCACTCAACGAAGTGAAGAAAAATTCAAGTTCTCATCTTAATTTTACCCAAGAATAAAATTCAATTCTAAATTTTTTCAGAGAAAACCAAAATCCTTCGCACTTCAGTTCCTTATTTCGCAAAGACATTAAAGAAATTCAAAGTTTCAATTCTAAATTTTCGATGGAAGATAGAAAAAGTAATACCCATACTTGTGAATATTTTCACGGAAAATAAAAAGTTCTAGTTCAACTTTAAAATTTCCTCAATGAAGTCAAGGAAAGTTCAAGTTTTTCTTCTGAATTTTTGACCAAAGAACGTGCTCAATCTAATTTCTCCAGAGAAAACAAAATCTTCCACTTCAGTCTATATTTCACAAAGATATAAAGAAATTTAAAGTTCAACGTCTAAATTTTTTCGTGGAAGATAGAAAAAGTAATACCATAATTGTGAATATTTTCACGGAAAATAAAAAGTTCTAGTCAATTTACAATTTCCTCAACGAAGTGAAGAAAAATTCAAGTTCTCATCTGAATTTTACCAAATGAATAAAATTCAATTCTAATTTCACCAGAGAAAATAAAAATCTTCCACTTCAGTCTTTATTTCACAAAGACATAAAGAAATTTAAAGTTCAATTCTAAATTTTTCGGTGGAAGATAGAAAAAGTAATACCATACTTGTGAATATTTTCCCGGAAGATAAAAAGTTCGAGTTCAATTTACAGTTTCCTCAATGAAGTCAAAGGGAAGTTCAAGTTCTCTATCTGAATTTTACCAAAGAACATGCTTCAATTCTAATTTTTTCAGAGAAAAAAAAATCTTCCACTTCAGTTCTTTATTTCACAAAGACATAAAGAAATTTAAAGTACAATTCTAAATTTTTCGGAGGAAGATAGAAAAAGCAATACCATACTTGTGATATTTTCCCGGAAGATAAAAAGTTCTAGTTCAATTTAAAATTTTCTCAACGAAGTGAAGAAAAATTCAAGTTCTCTTCTGAATTTTACCAAAGAATAAAATTCAATTCTAATTCACCAGAGAAAATAAAAATCTTCCAATTCAGTTCTTTATTTCACAAAGACATAAAGAAATTTAAAGTTCAATTCTAAATTTTTCGGTGGAAGATAGAAAAAGTAATACCATACTGTGAATATTTTCCCGGAAGATAAAAAAGTTCTAGTTCAATTTACAGTTTCCTCAATGAAGTCAAGGAAAGTTCAAGTTCTCTTCTGAATTTTACCAAAGAACAAAATTCAATTCTAATTTCACACAGAGAAAATAAAAATCTTTCACTTCAGTTTCTTTATTTCACAAAGACATAAAGAAATTTAAAGTTCAATTCTAAATTTTTCGTGGAAGATAGAAAAAGTAATACCATACTTGTGAATATTTTCACGGAAAATAAAAAGTTCTAGTTTCAATTTACAGTTCCTCAATGAAGTCAAGGAAAGTTCAAGTTCTCTTCTGAATTTTACCAAAGAACACGCTTCAATTCTAATTTTTTCAGAGAAAACAAAAATCTTCCTCTTCAGTTCTTTATTTCACAAAGACATAAAGAAATTTAAAGTACAATTCTAATTTTTCGGTGGAAGATAGAAAAAAAGCAATACCATACTTGTGAATATTTTCCGGAAAATAAAAAGTTCTAGTTCAATTTACAATTTCCTCAACGAAGTGAAGAAAGGTTCAAGTTCTCTTCTGAATTTTTACTAAAGAACAAAATTCAATTCTAATTTCACCAGAGAAAATAAAAATCTTCCACTTCAGTTCTCTATTTCAAAAAGACATAAAGAAATTTAAAGTTCAATTCTAAATTTTTAGGTGGAAGATAGAAAAAGTAATACCATACCTGTGAATATTTTCACGGAAGATAAAAAGTTCTAGTTCAATTTAAAATTTTCTCAACGAAGTCAAGGAAAGTTCAAGTTCTCTCTGAATTTTCTCAATGAACACACTTCAATTCTAATTTCTCAGAGAGAAAATAAAAATCTTCCACTTCAGTTCCTTATTTTTCGCAAAGACATAAGAAATTCAAAGTCAATTCTAAATTTTTCGATGGAAGATAGAAAAAGTAATACCATACTTGTGAATATTTTCACGGAAGATAAAAGTTCTAGTTCAATTTAAAATTTTCTCAACGAAGTCAAGGAAAGTTCAAGTTCTCTTCTGAACTTTACCAAAGAACACGCTTCATTCTAATTTTTTCAGAGAAAACAAAAATCTTCCACTTCAGTTCTTTATTTCACAAAGACATAAAGAAATTTAAAGTTCAATTCTAATTTTTTCGGAGGGTGATAGAAAAATTAATGCCATATTTGTGATTATTTCACGGAAGATAAAAAGTTCTACTTCAATTTTAAATTTCCCCGGAAGATAAAAAGTTCTAGTTCAACTTGCTATTATCTTTGTGAAAACACACAAACTCGCTCAGAAAAAATGTTCAATGTTCCTTTAGTACCTATGCAATTTAGACTAAAAATGAAGATATTTATGCAGAGTTTCAACTCGCTATGGCTAAGTTTGCTAAAAACAAGCTATTTTCTTGCGAAAACACACAAATCAGAAAAAATGTTCAATGTTCCTTAAGCACCTACGCAATTAGGCTTAAATGAAGATATTTATGCAGAGTTTCAAGTCGATATGGCTAAGTTTGCTAAAAACAAGCTATTTTCTTGCGAAAACACACGAATCAGAAAAAATATTGTTAGGTTAGGTTAAGTTAGATTAGGTTTAGGTTAGGCCTACGTACGCGCGCATATAGGTTAAGTTAGGTTAGATTAAGTTAGATTAGGTTAAGTTAGGTTAGGTTAGGTTAGATTAAGTTAGGTTCTAGGCTAGGTTAGCCTACATACGCGCGCGTATGTAGGCTAACCTAGCCTAACCTAACTTAATCTAACCTAACCTAACCTAACCTAACTTAAACCTAATCTAACTTAATCTAACCTAACTTAACCTATATGCGCGCGTACGTAGGCTAACCTAACTAATCTAACTTAACCTAACCTAACAATATTTTTTCTGATTTCGTGTGTTTTCGCAAGGAAAATAGCTTGTTTTTAGCAAACTTTAGCCATATCGACTTGAAACTCTGCATAAATATCTTCATTTAAGCCTAATTGCGTAGGTGCTTAAGGAACCATTGAACATTTTTTCTGATTTTGTGTGTTTTCGCAAGAAAATAGCTTGTTTTTAGCAAACTTAGCCATAGCGAGTTGAAACTCTGCATAAATATCTTCATTTTTAGTCTAATTGCATAGGTACTAAAGGAACATTGAACATTTTTTCTGAGTTTGTGTGTTTTCACAAAGATAATAGCAAGTTGAACTAGAACTTTTTATCTTCCGGGGAAATTTAAAATTGAAGTAGAACTTTTTATCTTCCGTGAAAATAATCACAAATATGGCATTAATTTTTCTATCACCCTCCGAAAAATTAGAATTGAACTTTAAATTTCTTTATGTCTTTGTGAAATAAAGAACTGAAGTGGAAGATTTTTGTTTTCTCTGAAAAAATTAGAATTGAAGCGTGTTCTTTGGTAAAGTTCAGAAGAGAACTTGAACTTTCCTTGACTTCGTTGAGAAAATTTTAAATTGAACTAGAACTTTTATCTTCCGTGAAAATATTCACAAGTATGGTATTACTTTTTTCTATCTTCCATCGAAAAAATTTAGAATTGAACTTTGAATTTCTTTATGTCTTTGCGAAATAAGGAACTGAAGTGGAAGATTTTTATTTTCTCTGGAGAAATTAGAATTGAAGTGTGTTCATTGAGAAAAATTCAGAAGAGAACTTGAACTTTCCTTGACTTCGTTGAGAAAAATTTTAAATTGAACTAGAACTTTTTATCTTCCGTGAAAATATTCACAGGTATGGTATTACTTTTTCTATCTTCCACCTAAAAATTTAGAATTGAACTTTAAATTTCTTTATGTCTTTTTGAAATAGAGAACTGAAGTGGAAGATTTTTATTTTCTCTGGTGAAATTAGAATTGAATTTTGTTCTTTAGTAAAATTCAGAAGAGAACTTGAACCTTCTTCACTTCGTTGAGGAAATTGTAAATTGAACTAGAACTTTTTATTTTCCGGGGAAAATATTCACAAGTATGGTATTGCTTTTTCTATCTTCCACCGAAAAATTAGAATTGTACTTTAAATTTCTTTATGTCTTTGTGAAATAAAGAACTGAAGAGGAAGATTTTTGTTTTCTCTGAAAAAATTAGAATTGAAGCGTGTTCTTTGGTAAAATTCAGAAGAAAACTTGAACTTTCCTTGACTTCATTGAGGAAATTGTAAATTGAACTAGAACTTTTTTATTTTCCGTGAAAATATTCACAAGTATGGTATTACTTTTTCTATCTTCCACCGAAAAATTTAGAATGAACTTTAAATTTCTTTATGTCTTTGTGAAATAAAGAACTGAAGTGAAAGATTTTTTATTTTCTCTGGTGAAATTAGAATTGAATTTTGTTCTTTGGTAAAATTCAGAAGAGAACTTGAACTTTCCTTGACTTCATTGAGGAAAAACTGTAAATTGAACTAGAACTTTTTATCTTCCGGAAAATATTCACAAGTATGGTATTACTTTTTCTATCTTCCACCGAAAAATTTAGAATTGAACTTTAAATTTCTTTATGTCTTTGTGAAATAAAGAACTGAAGTGGAAGATTTTTATTTTCTCTGGTGAAATTAGAATTGAATTTTATTCTTTGGTAAAAATTCAGAAGAGAACTTGAATTTTTCTTCACTTCGTTGAGAAAATTTTAAATTGAACTAGAACTTTTTATCTTCCGGGAAAATATTCACAAGTATGGTATTGCTTTTTCTATCTTCCTCCGAAAAATTTAGAATTTGTACTTTAAATTTCTTTGTGTCTTTGTGAAATAAAGAACTGAAGTGGAAGATTTTTGTTTTCTCTGAAAAAATTAGAATTGAAGCATGTTCTTTGGTAAAATTCAGAAGAGAACTTGAACTTCCCTTGACTTCATTGAGGAAACTGTAAATTGAACTAGAACTTTTTATCTTCCGGGAAAATATTCACAAGTATGGTATTACTTTTTCTATCTTCCACCGAAAAATTTAGAATTGAACTTTAAATTTCTTTATGTCTTTGTGAAATAAAGAACTGAAGTGGAAAGATTTTTATTTTCTCTGGTGAAATTAGAATTGAATTGTGAATTTATTCTTTGGTAAAATTCAGATGAGAACTTGAATTTTTCTTCACTCGTTGAGGAAATTGTAAATTGAACTAGAACTTTTTATTTTCCGTGAAAATATTCACAAGTATGGTATTACTTTTTCTATCTTCCACCGAAAAATTTAGACTTGAACTTTAAATTTCTTTATATCTTTGTGAAATATAGAAACTGAAGTGGAAGATTTTGTTTTTCTCTGGAGAAATTAGAATTGGAGCACGTTCTTTGGTAAAATTCAGAAGAAAACTTGAACTTTCCTTGACTTCATTGAGGAAATTTTAAATTGAACTAGAACTTTTTATTTTCCGTGAAAATATTCACAAGTATGGTATTACTTTTTCTATCTTCCATCGAAAAATTTAGAATTGAACTTTGAATTTCTTTATGTCTTTGCGAAATAAGGAACTGAAGTGGAAGATTTTTGTTTTCTCTGAAAAAATTAGAATTGAATTTTATTCTTTGGTAAAATTCAGATGAGAACTTGAATTTTTCTTCACTTCGTTGAGGAAATTGTAAATTGAACTAGAACTTTTTATTTTCCGTGAAAATATTCACAAGTATGGTATTACTTTTTCTATCTTCCACCGAAAAATTTAGACTTGAACTTTAAATTTCTTTATATCTTTGTGAAAATATAGAACTGAAGTGGAAGATTTTTGTTTTCTCTGGAGAAATTAGAATTGGAGCACGTTCTTTGGTAAAATTCAGAAGAAAACTTGAACTTTCCTTGACTTCATTGAGGAAATTTTAAATTGAACTAGAACTTTTTATTTTCCGTGAAAATATTCACAAGTATGGTATTACTTTTTCTATCTTCCATCGAAAAATTTAGAATTGAACTTTGAATTTCTTTATGTCTTTGCGAAATAAGGAACTGAAGTGGAAGATTTTTTTGTTTTCTCTGAAAAAATTAGAATTGAATTTTGTTCTTTGGTAAAATTCAGAAGAGAACTTGAACTTTCCTTGACTTCGTTGAGAAAATTTTAAATTGAACTAGAACTTTTTTTATTTTCCGTGAAAATATTCACAAGTATGGTATTACTTTTTCTATCTTCCATCGAAAAAAAATTTAGAATTGAACTTTAAATTTCTTTATGTCTTTGTGAAATAGAGAACTGAAGTGGAAGATTTTTATTTTCTCTGGTGAAATTAGAATTGAATTTTGTTCTTTAGTAAAATTCAGAAGAGAACTTGAACCTTTCTTCACTTCGTTGAGGAAATTGTAAATTGAACTAGAACTTTTTATTTTCCGGGAAAAATATTCACAAGTATGGTATTGCTTTTTCTATCTTCCACCGAAAAATTTAGAATTGTACTTTAAATTTCTTTATGTCTTTGTGAAATAAAGAACTGAAGTGGAAGATTTTTATTTTCTCTGGTGAAATTAGAATTGAATTTTATTCTTTGGTAAAATTCAGAAGAGAACTTGAATTTTTCTTCACTTCGTTGAGAAAATTTTAAATTGAACTAGAACTTTTTATCTTCCGGGAAAATATTCACAAGTATGGTATTGCTTTTTCTATCTTCCTCCGAAAAATTTAGAATTGTACTTTAAATTTCTTTATGTCTTTGTGAAATAAAGAACTGAAGTGGAAGATTTTATTGTTTCTCTGGTGAAATTAGAATTGAATTTTGTTCTTTAGTAAAATTCAGAAGAGAACTTGAACCTTTTCTTCACTTCGTTGAGGAAATTGTAAATTGAACTAGAACTTTTTATTTTCCGGGAAAATATTCACAAGTATGGTATTGCTTTTTCTATCTTCCACCGAAAAATTTAGAATTGTACTTTAAATTTCTTTATGTCTTTGTGAAATAAAGAACTGAAGTGGAAGATTTTTGTTTTCTCTGAAAAAATTAGAATTGAAGCGTGTTCTTTGGTAAAATTCAGAAGAGAACTTGAACTTTCCTTGACTTCATTGAGGAAAACTGTAAATTGAACTAGAACTTTTTTATCTTCCGGGAAAATATTCACAAGTATGGTATTGCTTTTTCTATCTTCCACCGAAAAATTTAGAATTGAACTTTAAATTTCTTTATGTCTTTGTGAAATAAGAACTGAAGTGGAAGATTTTTATTTTCTCTGAAAAAATTAGAATTGAAGCGTGTTCTTTAGTAAAATTCAGAAGAGAACTTGAACTTTCCTTGACTTCATTGAGGAAACTGTAAATTGAACTAGAACTTTTTATCTTCCGGGAAAATATTCACAAGTATGGTACTACTTTTTCTATCTTCCACCGAAAAATTTAGAATTGAACTTTAAATTTCTTTATGTCTTTGTGAAATAAAGAACTGAAGTGGAAGATTTTTGTTTTCTCTGAAAAAATTAGAATTGAAGCGTGTTCTTTAGTAAAATTTCAGAAGAGAACTTGAACCTTTCTCACTTCGTTGAGGAAATTGTAAATTGAACTAGAACTTTTTATTTTCCGTGAAAATATTCACAAGTATGGTATTACTTTTTCTATCTTCCACCGAAAAATTTAGACTTGAACTTTAAATTTCTTTATATCTTTGTGAAATATAGAACTGAAGTGGAAGATTTTGTTTTCTCTGGAGAAATTAGAATTGGAGCACGTTCTTTGGTAAAATTCAGAAGAAAACTTGAACTTTTTTTATCTTCTGTGAAAAATTGGAACAGTATTTTAAATTTTCATCTCTTCGAGACAGATCTGAAACTAAAGTGGAAAATTTTTATATTATCTGGAAAATTAGAATTGATTTAAAAACTAATTTCTTTTTCATTGAGAAAGTGGGTGAAAAAGATAAGTACTTCAAGTTGGAAAATGGGTTTAGGAAGGACATTATGAAAGGAACTTGTTCTAAAAGGATATAATAAAGCCATAAAAAGTGTTAAAAATGGAGAGGGGGTTCTTTGGAGGGGTCTGGGGAGGGCGTTTGGGGATCCAGGGGCCCTTGAGGGGTGGATTTGGTCATATGGGAGCCTGAGGGGACCTTTGGGGACCGGGATGAGCCTTTGGGGGTCTGGGGGGGGGGGGTCTTTGCACGTCTGAGAGGGTCCTTGAGGACCGACTGGTCCTTTGGGAGCCCGGTGGACCTTTGAGGACCGGGTGAGGGCCTTTGGGGGTCCGGGGAGCCCTTGAGCACCGATTGGGCCCTTTGGGGCCCGGTGGGTCCGTTGGGGGTCTGGGCGACCCTTAAGGACCTGGGGAGGACCTTTGGGGTCCGGGGGACCCTTTGGGGGTCCGGTGGGTCCCTTTTGGGAGCCCGGTGGACCTTTCGGGACCAGGTGAGGGCCTTTGGGGGGTCCAGTGGGTCCTTTGGGAGCCTGGGGGACCTTTGAGGACCGAAGGCTTCCTTCTGGGTTGGGGTAGAGCAATCGGGGGCCCTTTGGGAGCCCTGGGAGCCCGGGGAGGGCCTTTGGGGACCGGTGGAGGGCTTTTGGGGGTCTGGTGGACCTTTGGGGACCGGTGAGGGCCTTTGGGGGCTCGGGTATGGTCTTTTTAGGGTCTGGGGCCCTTTGGGTGCCTGGTGGACCTTTGGGACCGGGAGAGGGCCTTTGGGGACTGGTGGAGGACCTTTGGGGGTCCGGGGGGGCCTTGAGCACGGATTGGCCCTTTGTGTGCCTGGTGGACCTTTGGGACCGGGAGAGGGCCTTTGGGGACTGGTGGGAGGACCTTTGGGGGTCCGGGGGGGGGCCCTTGAGCACGGATTGGGCCCTTTGGGGCCCGGTGGGTCCGTTGGGGGTCTGGGGTCCCTTGGGAGCCCGGTGGACCTTTGGGACGGGTGAGGGTCTTTGGGAGCCTGGGGGACCTTTGAGGACCGGAGGCTTCCTTCGGGGTAGGGGTAGAGTAATCGGGGCCCTTTGGGAGCCCTGGGAGGGCCTTTGGGGACCGGGGGAGGGCCTTTGGGGACCGGGGGAGGGCTTTTGGGGTTCTGGTGGACCTTTGGGGACCGGGGAGGGCTTTTGGGGGTCTGGTGGACCTTTGGGGACCGGGAGGACCTTTGGGGCTCGGGTATGGCCTTTTTAGGGTCTGGGACCCTTTGGGTGCCTGGGGACCTTTGGGGGCTGGGTGAGGGTCTTTGGGGGTCCGGGGGGGGGGGTCCTTTGGAAGTCCAGAGAACCTTTGAGGACCGCTGGCTTCCTTCGGGGTTGTGGTAGGGGGATCGGAACCTTTCGGGTTGGGGTAGAGGACCTCACAACACTGTTCAATTGAAACTTGTGTATTATAACGACCACACTCAAATTCTCTTCCAAAATCTCTTCAAAAATCACCTTTTAAAATGTCTCTAGCTGTTTCGCCGAAATAGTTCCATAAAATAGCTAAAACGGTTTCGCCAAAATTATCCCTAAACGGAATTTCGGCATGTTCCATTTGTTTGGCATCCCTGCGCTGGCTTATTTCAAATTATTTGGAAACCTTTTCGCACGCTAAGATCAAAACGTCTGCTCGGAAACGATTCTCTTGTTAGAAACAACAAATTAATTTCCCTTTCGTGAATCAATTCTCTTTAGAACAACAAATTAATTCCCCTTTCGTGTCAATCAATCAATCATGACATCATGTGTGATCAAAACTTTGTCTCGGAGACAATTCTCTTTGGAAATGCAAAGACATTAATTAACTTGACGTCATCTGTCAGACATTAATTAACTGTTTCCCGGGAACTCGTAACATTTGGCTTGGAAACAACAATAACAAATACTATTTCCCGGAAACTCGTAACATCTGGCTTGAACAGGAAGGAAGTGTCATTAACTTTGCTTCGAACGACAACAACATTGACCCATTAACCACGTGTTCTCCCTAATGACTCTATTCAAAAACAACATTGACCTTGGCATTTTGCCTCGGAAACAATAACAAATACTATTTCTGGACCATAACATTCGCCTCGAGCGTGCCAAAAACACACCTGGAGAAAGAGGTCATTGACCGATTACGCAATCATTCTCCCTAGGGAGGCTATGCCCATATTAGGAGTCCCCCCTGGAGTAGCGCCCCCATCTCTACTATCGTCTGTTTGATTCGTGCGCATTACAGAGCATATGAATATTAAACATTATTAAACATTATTACATTATTATGTTATTATAAAACATTATTAAACACATGATTTGGAAACAGTTCATCTTAAAACATTTCCTAAGCCTAATGCGCCTCTCCCCTCATGTAATATTTCTCCCAACGCCCTCAAACGGTCAAACCTCTTTCCGTGTGCATCAATGTAAAAAATATTTTCTGTGTAATGTTAGCTTAAAATATAATAAAAATACGGGGTTTACAGTTAAAGATATAAAAAAAATTATAGCTAGTATCAAGGCCGTATCCAGGGGGGGGAGTACCCCCCCCCCCCCAAAAAAAAAAAAAAAAACTATTGTCCGAATCGTAAAAACATAGCAAAAATGCATATACACAAATTCTTGACTAGTTTTCTAAAGTTTTTTTTACCCCCCCCCCCCCCCTCCGAACAAAAAGGATGGATACGGCCTTGACGTATATTGAAAGACGAAAAGAATCATGTAAGCAAAATCACCAGGAATTAAATAAACGAACATCAGCAAATTACACTGTACCAAAATATAGAGCAACACATTTAAAGTATCAGTGACAACAAAGGTTTCTTTAAATAAACACATATATCCTAGACACCTTACTACTCAGGAGATTAATTATGATGGACCCTTTAAGGCGATGCAATACCTCATAGGATCACACTATCTCGCCCACTACAAAGTATTTTTAGTATGAGTGGCCAAAACTATTTAGAATTGATAGGGCAGTATTGCACAAACTTATACAGCTTGGATCCGAATAAACGACAAAAACTAAAATCCAACACCCACATTCCCAGATCATGGGCGCCCATAAGAGGGGAGGGGGTAAGGGATGGGAGGGGCGCCCGCCCCACCCCCCTTGGCTGAATGATGCTGCCTTATTTTTATATTTTTGTTCTGATATTTCTATTATATAGCATTAAAAGTGCCAATTAGACAAGGTTTCCCCCCCCCTGGAATTCAGCCTATGGGCGCCCATGCCAGAAATCTTTGAAAAGCCATTTAACTTCTTCTTCCGTTTTTTGCCGTAAATAGATACATTACTTTTTTATGCAACTTACATCATCAGAAAGTGTAAATTTTTATTCGATTATATGGATTTTCTTTTAAAGTCCAGGAAACAGAAGTCCCTCAGAATATTCTAACAACCTACTAGAAAAACGCTCAAAATCAACTTAAAGGATATATACTTTGAGCAATTTGGCAGCTTTGGAGTTCGGTGTGGTGCTACCCGCTGTGATTGAAAATCTTGCTGATACAGAGGAAGATTTGTCTTCTTAATAAAATTTCATTGTCAAACCACAGATTCACAAAGTCCCTGGAATTGGCTCAAACATTGTACCAGCATTATCATTTTCATCTTTATAAAGGGGGCAATCAGACTTATCATTTATACCCACTTTCTTATTGTCAAACAGAAATTATCTGAAAATTTTCATGAAACAAAATTTTTAAGTTGTTAAAGGGTAAAGCAGCAACTAAAAATTCCGAAAAATTAAAAGGAAATGCGAACATTTGATATGGCTAACGACTGCCGTATAACTAAAAAGTAACTATCAAGACAGCGAATTTTCCATAGCTTTGTTTCCCATAAGATCAATCATGCTCTTTTTAACTGGATTATTCAGAATGTGCATAACAAATAGCAGAAGACGGTTTGGTCTAGCTTGTTAGGCGAGCCAATGTCAAACACGAGAATCGGCATCGGCGGGGGTGAGGGGATAGAAAACAAAAAGACATTAACAAAGATGTAAAAAGGGGTACTAAAAATATTCACATTATAAAGTTGGTGAAAAGCAAAGCTCCTGGCAACACTTGCCCCCTTCCCCCATAGAAAGTTTCCCGGTGGCGTTCATGAACAGAAATAAAGCATTGGCCAAGTATTGAAAGAAGACCCCTGTATCTCCACCATTGCTTGCACACCACCATAGATCGAGTCGTAAGTCAGCCACTCCCCTAACTGGATCACATGCAACAAATGTTAGTCAACCAGCTACCAAAATATCACCTTTGAAGGACGGATAAATGGTCATGGTGTCGATTGGGGTGGGGCGGGGGCTTAGAGCATTTTCCACCCGAGATTTCTTTCCCCCCTCTAGGTTCTAAGAAAACACCTTTTTTGGTATTTTCCGTCCTGACTATTGAGACTAGTGCCACTGGTGTTTCGGTATTTCGTCCTGACTAATGAGACTAGGCCACTGGTATAGGGCAAGTACCCCACCCCCAAAAAAAGAGTGAGCTCGTTAAAGATGGAATGACAAATTCCAGGCTTATAACCTCTATCAACTATTCCGTAAAGCGTCAGATCGATCAGAAAATCCCCACTATATTCATCGAATTTTCGGAAGGGAAGAAAGGCCGGACGGAACATAAATCACTTGAGTCAAGTCAATTATGAAGTAAAATCGTTGCCCTGGTTCAAATTCCCTCTGACTAAATTAGAAAACAAACAACTACTTTCAGGACTTTCTTAATAATAACAACAAACATACAAGTCAAACTCAAGCCAAGCCGAAACTAACAGTCAGAAGTAGGGCTACTGTGTCTTCTAAAGCTCCGAACGTAATTTCCAGTTTACTAAAAACATTTCAAACATTTTCTGTAGTATGTACTTGCCTCATACGCTGCAGTATCATATGTAGTACAAAGTTGTATCGACGATTTTTTACTACTAAGGTCCTTACGTCGGTATTGCAGTACATTGCGGTAGACGAGTTCGATCTCTGGGTCCTCTGGGTATTGCCAAGCTTAGGTCAGACCCACTTCGAAACCACAGGACTTTAAAAGTTTTCTTTTTTATAATTTTAATAAATTAAAAATTTTGAGACTTTCATGAATGAATATCAGTATATATTAAACTTTTAATCCACATTCATTTGTTATTTTCAGTAATCCTGGTCAGTATGGTATTTTTATGACATAAAAATTGAAACACAAGGCAAAAAAAAACATTTGTGAGATAGAGAAAAAATAGTACCACTATGGTTACTGTAAGAATTGCTTCCTTGCGAAACACGGGATTGAACCACGGTACCTGTGATCAGGAAGCGCAGCTTTGTCCACAGTGTTATCGCAAGGTATCTGAGTAGATGATTCTTCTAGGAATCTATTTACTTACTTTCGAGAGTAGAGCTTCAATGGCTTATGTACATCCGCTCTTTAATGCAGCATAAAGCAGGTGCGAGGATTAAACTATCCATTTATTTACATAAATGGATAGTTCAAAACATGGAAAGGAAAATATTTTAATTTACAAAAGGAATTAGCTCTTTACCCTAATTTTTTTATTGTTGAAAAAAATAAAGTTGTGAGAAAGAGTCAAACTTTAGCGTAAAGAGCGAGACGTTGACGAGCAGACGGCCCCTTTCATATACGGAATAATTTATGTTCGTTTTAAGTTTTACTGTCGCTCCTTACTTTCAGTTAAAAAAAACTTGTTTTTTTTATTTAATTTTTGAACGTTTTTGAATTAATGCAGGTTTTGATTTTGGCTCATGGTAAATCAATAAATAAAACAAAATTTGCATATTAATTTTTCTTTTGTTTGGTTAAATGGCTTTCTCGAAAGTTGTTTAATTTTATTTAGGAACGTTTTTTATTAGTAATAAATATACGTAACTTACGAATTAACATACGTAACGAACTTCTATATTCATATATTTTTAATACGTATATTAGGGGGTTCGCCCCTAGTCAATACCTCGAACTTTACGCTAAAGTTCGAATTTTGTTCCAATTCTTTAAAAATGACCCCTTAATCACAAAGGCCATTAATCAGAATAAATAGCTCTTATGAAAGTACAAAAAAAAAATCTTTGGCTTAAAGAGCGAGGTATTAACTAGGGGGCGAACCAAATCATATACGTAATAATTTCTGTTCGTTTTAAGTTTTGATGTTGCTCCTTACTTTCAGTTAAAAACTTTTCTTTTAAATTTAATTTCTGATCGTTTTTTAAATAATGCTGGGAAATCCGGTGCCCCCATTATAGCAATGCCCCTTCCTCCATGAAAACTCCCTCCATGGAAAGATCCTCCCAAATAACCCCCGACCCCCCCCCCCTACTACCAGAAAAAATCCCCCCTGAAAATGTTTATATACTTCCCAATAACCAAAACTATATGTTAACATTGGGTAAAGTTCATAACTTTCAGCCCTGTCCCCGGGGACTTTGGGGGATTAAATTATCCTCAAAGACATAGTTATTATATTTTCGACCATGCTGAACAAAATGGCCATCTCACAATTTTGATCGGGTGACTTTAGGAAAAAATGAGCGTGGGAGGGGGCCTAGTTGTCCTCCATTTTTTGTCGCTTAAAAGGGCACTAAAACTTTTTCCGCTCGAATGAGCCCTCCCACGATACTCTAGGACCACTGGGTCGATACGATCAACCCCTGGGAAAAGAAAAAAAAAAAACAAATAAACACGCATCCGTGATCTTTCTTCAGGCAAAACATGCAAAATTCCACACTTTTGCAGATAGGAGCTTGAAACCTCTACAATAGGGTTCCCTGATACGTTGAATCTGATGGTGTGATTTTCATTAAGGTTCTATAACTTTTAGGAGGTGTTTCCCCTTTTTTCGAAAATCAGGTAAATTTTCTCAGGCGCGTAACTTTTGATAGGTAGAACTAAACTTGACGAAACTTATATATTTGAAATCAGCATTAAAATCTAATTCTTTTCATGTATCTGTTGGTATCAAAATTTCGGTTTTTAGAGTTTTGGTTACTATTGAGCCGGGTCACTCCTTACTTACAGTTCCTTACCACGAACTGTTTGAAAAAAGGTGCAGTTTCGATCCTCAATCATCAATTTTTCAAATAAAAATACAAACTAAGTGCATTTTGAAACTTTGGAAAGAGCAATTTTACTGTTTTTTTTTTTTTTTTTTCGATTTTGTTCAATGCAAAGATGAATGATTTTCTAAGCTTTTGTAGGGGAAACAAACAATTTTGCTCCCTGCACAAAAACTACTACTACTACTTACAATTACCCGCTGCAGCACCAAACCGCCTGAGGCCAACACAGCAACGCACACTCCTCCTCCATCCCAATCCATCCAGAACCTCCCTCTTTACACCCAGGGGGGTAATTCGTTATGGAGGGTTCTAAAAAAGAGGGATATTTTCTAAAAAAAAACGGCTAGTGGGGAAAAATCGCCATTTGTAGCTTTTTCAGGAATGGTAATTGTTATTTTCTGTAGTCTTAATAGTAAAATGTTATTTCAAAAAAAATTTGTAAGGATTTTTAAAGGGCGTGAAACCCCTTGAAATTGACGTTACAGCAAAACTGACATCATTTTTGTATTTTTAACGCAAATTTGTTTTCAAAATAACATTTAATTATTAAGACTGAGAAAAATATCAATTACTATTCCTCAAGCTGCAAATTACAATTTTTTCGCACTAACCAGTTTTTTTTTTTTTAGAAACATGGTTTTAAACTTTTGGTTAGAATGGGTTGTTTTAAGCCCATTCCCAGATGTTGGTTTTGGCGAAAGTCACAGTCATTCAAGATGAAGAGAAGAAAATATCACGCCATTGTTCAGATTAGCACTCATTTAACATCACTTGGTTTAACGAAGAAAGGATTTCACTTTCCTTACACTTGGCATTTTATGATTGGAGCTTCATTTGAGGTAATAAAAAAGCAGAGACATGCCCAAGAGAGTAAAAAAGGAACTGTGAGACGACTTAAAAGTAATAAAGTGAGTCAAATAAATTGAAAGAAACTAGACATGGCATGACATTTACAAGAGACTGAGGGTCTGAATTGGGGGGGGGGGGTCTTAACTGGAGAATCCTAACGGCATGTGTGATGCAATAATGATTGTTGGAACCTTAGGACTCCTAAGGTCACTTTCAAGTGGCAACCTAGAGAACCAAGGAGGAGGGATTGTCGCAAGAATGCCCTGTACCCCACATACCAGTCAGATCTGCAAGTTTCTTAAGACGTTTCAGCTACCCGAAGGGAAAGATATACTCGCGGCAGCGGACACAGTGACTAGAGACTCCTTGTCGATGCCTAGGAGACACTGGCAGATATAAAATCCAAGGTAATGTTAGACAGAAGTTCACACATCATAGACTACTATAATTACTTTTCACATAAACAATAAGCAGTGTCTATAAGTGTCTATAAGATTTTGCGGACTATCACCTCGATTCCTAAACAGTAATAACGGCTTATAGGAAATTACTGTTTGAACTAATTATTTTTTTCATTAGTTTTTTTTTCTTATCATTTTATTATACTTTTATATTTTGAAAGATTTCGAAATCTTCTTTCGAAATCTTTCGAAACTGAATCTTTCAAGCTTAAGCCAGTCTTAGTCATAACCTTCATTAAGACTCATTACCCATTAAAAAGATCGAATTGTTTCAATTTACATAATTATTTCATGGCATGTTTTTATATATATGTGTTTTCTATCATTAATTTAAGAATTGGATTTACCATTTTTAAAATAACATTTTGCTTTAAAATAACTAACGATTAATGCATACGGTTCAGCCGTTTATCGAGCGGTTCGTGGTGGCGGACTGTGGGTGGGGAGCGACCCGGCTCAGTGATGGCCGAGGCTCTGAAGGGCGGAGTTTTGATACCAGTAGGTACGTCGAGGGGGTCGGATTTTTATGTTGATTTCGGGTATGTGAGTTTCATCAAGTTTGGGTCTAACCCATCAAGGGTTTACGAGCCTGAAAAAATTTGCTTTATTTCCAAAAGGGGGAAGAAAACCCCTAGGGGTGGTGGAATCTTAGTGAAGGTCAAACCATCGGATTCGGCGTGGCGGGGGGCCGCACTGTGGATGTTTCAGGCTCCTATCTGCGGGGGTGTGGAATTTTGTGTATTTTGCTAGAGGAGGGATCACTGATGCTTGTTTATTTGTTGTTGTTTTTTTTCCAGGGGTGATCGTGTCGATCCGGTTACTCTGGAGTGTCGTGGGAGGGCTCATTCGAGAAGATATTGGGGGTTCTAGTGCCTTTTTTGGGTGACCAGAGGAATTGGGGGGGGCAGCTTGGCCCCCTCCCAGGCTCGTTTTTCCCGGAGTCGCCCGATCGGGGTTTTGGGATGGCCGTTTTGTTCGGCATGGTCGAGGGTCTAATGAATATGACTTTGGGGATGGCTTGGTCCCCCACAGTTCCCGGGGGAAGGGCTGCAAGTTGTGGACTTTGCCTATTGTTTGCGTGTAGTATTGGTTGTTGGGAAGTATACGGACGTTTTCGGGGGGGGGGGGGGGGGGGGTGGACTGTTTCCAAGGGGGAGGGTTGGAGGAGGAGGTCACGTGGAAGGATCTTTCCTTGGGGGAGGGGACATTTCTATGAGGGAGCCGGATTTCCCAGCATTATTTAAAGAACGTTACCCTCGCCCGGGGTATAAATACAGGCGGGGGAGGAAGAAGGCCCCTCAAATGTACACTCAAATGGGCCCACTGGTTTGTCCACAAGTCCCAGGAGTTACAAACCTTCTCCCAGTAATGGGTTAATTGCATGGTGATGCAGAACACCCATCGCGGGAGGATCCTCTATAGGAGGACAACTGCGGCGGCAGGGCGTAAGATCCAGGTTTAAGGGCAACGGCCTCTTCAAAGGGCTGCCTCGACCCCTTCGGGGTACCTTCAAGACTGGGGACCTTGCGGTCAACTCGAGGAAATTATAGCCTAGTAAAGGACACAGCATTTGCACGGGATTCTGACTACTGGATAATTCTTCTGGGCTTGGTATGTTTTGACGGGCGTCTTCGGGCTGAAAAACTTCTTCCTAGCTAATTTATCTATTATGGGCTGCCTCCCCGTAGTAGCATAATATTTGTAGGCATGAATATATAATGAGTCGGAGGTAATAGGCTTGAGATTGTCTGTGCCGGATTTCGACTCTTGTTGATAGAAAAGCATCGCCAAGTGCTGAAAACCCTGTTGTGACCAAGATGGGCCCAGGATTGCACAAAGCCCCCATTCATGGAGGTCCCAGGGACTTCTTGCTGTCCGGTTATAAGCCGACTTAAGCACTTCGGTGTAGACTTGAGGAGATATGTGATCCCCGTCCTGCACTGGTATCGGGATCATTGCTTTTCCTGAGGCGAAAATAACTTCAATGATTTAAAGAACATGAAAATTGGAACTTGGAATGTTACGACGTTAAAAAATGACTATCGTATCGACATTTTGACTGACGAATTCAGACGATTCGAACTGGATTTATTAGGTGTTTCAGAAACTCATATCCCAGGGGTAGGAAGTATGAAATTAGGTGATATAGAATTTGTTTACTCAGGCAGGAAGGATGGGGTATGCATAGACAGGGAGTAGGGCTCATGATGAACACGGAAGCTGCTAAGTCTTGTGGAGGCTGGGAAGGTCTTAATAATAGAATACTAATTGCTCATTTTTTGACTAAAAAGTTCAGGGTATCAGTTATAGTAATATATGCCCCTGTAGAACCGACTGATGGAGATACTAGTGACTCATATGAATTTTACTTACAGTTACAGGAGCAAATAGACAGGGTCCCAGGTAGAAATATGATGTTTTTTACTGGGAGATTTTAACGCCCAGGTTGGTAGAAATAGGGATAGATGGTATCCTAACCTAGGTAAATTTGGTGTAGGAAAAGAAAACAGTAATGGATACAGACTTTTGCAATTTTGTAGGTATAACAATCTAGTTATAACCAATACGGTGTTTGGTCATAAAATGGCTCATAAGTAAACATGGTATTCACGTGACGTTAAGGCAGCAAATCTTATTGATTATGTTATTGTAAACTGAAGACTGGTAGGATCAATACAAGATACTAGGGTATATAGGAGTGCCGTTATTGATGTTAAAAGTAGACCACCATCTAGTAGTGTCAAGGGTTAATTTAAAGCTGAAATATCGGAAGGGTAACTACCTCCCGGGAAGTTATGATGTTGGTACACTTCAGGATAAGAATTTGAGAGAAACTTTCCAGGAACAGTTGAATACTAAACTTGAGAGTTTAAAATTTTGATAATGTGGAAGATGGTTGGAATAATTTTAGAAAAATAATTTGTGAAGTTGCTGAAGGTGTCTTAGGGAAGAATGCTAGAACTGCAGCTAAGAATATAAGTGAAAAAGCTTTATGTTTGATAGAAAGGAGAAAGGACTAGTACAAGAATTACCTTAGTGACAGATCATATGAAAACAAAAGGAATGTAAAGAAAGTGGAGAAAGCATTGAAATATGAACTAAGGAGGTGTAAAGTGGAGGCCATGGATAAAATTGCCGAGGATCTGGAAGATGCAGCTAGACGGCATAATAGTAAATATTGTACTGGCATGTTAACAAATTGAGAGGGAGTAGTCAATCCGGACTTGGCCCAGTTAAAGATAGGAATGGGATCGCAATTAGCGATAAGGAAAAAACTAAAGAGAGATGGGCCAAACATTTTGAGAATTTGCTTAACCGAGATAGAGTTGAAGGAAGAGATATAGAGGAAAATGAAAAAGTTTGTGATGCCTTGGATGTGAAGGAAGATTTGTTTTGCGAGGAGGAATTAGTGACAGTACTATAAGGACTAAAAAATAATAAGGCTCCAGGTGCTGATAGGGTGGTAAATGAGTTTCTTAAATATGGTGGCTCTGAGGTTAGAAATAAGTTACTGAAGATTATGAATATGATTTATGAAAAAGCGGAAGTACCTAACGATTTTAGGAAAACCTTAATTAAGCCACTTTATAAGAAAGGTGATAAAAGTGAGTGTGGTAATTATCGAGGGATTAGTCTGGTCTCTGTAGGTAGTGAATTACTTAGTAATATGATACTTTTTAGACTGAGAGATGCCGCAGACAAAGTTTTAAGAGAAGAACAGTGCGGTTTTAGAAAAGGTAGAGAATATGTTGACCAAATGTTCACTCTTAGGCTAATAATTGAGAAGTGACTGAGTTTTGCAAACACCTTTGGTCCTCAGTTTTCGTAGATTATGAGCAAGCGTTCGATTCTGTTGATAGAAGAGCTTTGGTAAAGGTTTTATCCTTGTATGGTATACCAGACAAATACATTAAAGTGATTAGTGCTATGTACGAGAATAACACCGCTGCGGTTAAGGTAGGAAATGAGGTTAGCAGCTGGTTTTTGTATTAAATCAGGAGTTAAGCAGGGTTGTGTTCTATCCCCCTTTATATGGATTATTTTGATGGATTTTGTTTTAAGGAGCACAGGAAAAAAAACAATGGGAGACCACGGATTCAAATGGGGAGGAAAAAGTCTCCTGGACTTGGATTATGCTGATGATTTAAGCATCCTAGATGAAAGTGTGAGCAAAATGAATGAAGTTTTAGAGGTTTTGCGAGTTCAGGGTGCTAGAATTGGTTTGAAAATTAATGTTAGGAAGACGAAGTCACTAAGGCTAGGAATAAGTGAAGATGAAAAGGTGACGTTGGGTAATGAAAAGATTGACCAGGTGGGCAGCTTCACGTACCTTAGTGGTATTATTAGTAAAGATGGTGGGAGCAGTGAAGATGTTAAAAGTAGAATAGCCAAGGCTCAGGGTGATTTTCACAGCTAAAAAAAAGTTTGGAAGAATAGGAAGATAAGTCTGCAAACCAAGATTAGAATATTAGAAGCTACAGTGATGACAGTGGTCAAATATGGCTCTGAAGCATGGACGCTCCGAAAAGCGGATGAAGATTTGCTAGATGTTTTCCAGAGAAATTGCTTAAGGATTGTTCTGGGTACCCGACTGACTGACCGTATTTCAAAACAATAGGCTATACGAAAAATGTGGTTCAATACCACTCTCTAGGGCTACAATGAAAGAAAGGTTGAGGTGGCTAAGGCATGTTGTGCGGATGAAGGACGACAGATTGCCGAAGATTATTCTTTTCAGCCAACCGTCTAGGGGTAAACGGAAAGCAGGTCGTCCCTGTCTGGGGTGGGAGGACTCGTAGGGAGGGATTTAAAGGAAATGGGAACTTCTTGGGCGGGTGTAAAAAGGGAGGTTTTTGAATAGATTGGGGTGGAGGAGGAGCGTGCGTAGCTGTGTTGGCCTCAGGTGGCTTGGTGCTGCGGCGAGTTGTTAGTAGTAGCAGTAGTAGTAGTTTTGGTCCTCAGTTTTATAGATTATGAGCAAGCGTTCGATTCTGTTGATAGAAGAGCTTTAGTAAAGGTTTTATCCTTGTATGGTACACCAGACAAATACGTACATTAAAGTGATTAGTGCTATGTACGAGAATAACACTGCTGCGGTTAAGGTAGGAGATGAGGTTAGCAGCTGGTTTTGTATTAAATCAGGAGTCAAGCAGAGATTTTAGAGGTTTTTGAGAGTTCAGGGTGCTAGAATAGGCTTGAAAATGAATGTTAAGAAGACTAAGTCACTAAGGCTAGGAACAAGTGAAGATGAAAAGGTGAAGTGGGGTAATGACAAGATTGATCAGGTGGACAGCTTCACTTACCTTGGTAGTATTATTAGTAAAGATGGTGGGAGCAGTGAAGATGTCAAAAGTAGAATAACCGAGGCTCAGGGTGTTTTTTCACAGTTAAAAAAGTTTGGAAGAATAGGAAGATAAACCTGCAAACCAAGTTTAGAATATTAGTGATGACAGTGGTCAAGTATGGCTCTGAAGCATGGGCGCTCCGAAAAGCGGATGAAGATTTGATAGATTTTTTTCCAGAGAAAGTGCTTAAGGATTGTTCTGGGTACCCGGCTGACTGACCGTATTTCAAACAATAGGCTAAACAAAAATCCAATCCCTTTCTAGGATTTTGGCTAGGGCACGTTGTGCGGATTAAGGATGACAGATCCTGTTCTTTTCGGCCAACCGTCTAGGGCTAAACGGAAAGCAGGTCGTCCTCGTCTGGGGTGGGAGGACGTCATAAAGAAAGATTTAAAGGAAATGGGAACTTCATGGGCGGGTTTAAAAAGGGAGGCTTTGAATAGATTGGGATGGAGAAGGAGCACGTATAGCTGTTTGGCCTCAGGCGGCTTGGTGCTGCGGTGAGTTGTTAGTAGTAGTAGTAGTTAGCTAAATTAGGTTTTAAACTGAAAATTTATCGACAGGCCTACATAATTCAATTATACATAGACACAGATAAGTTTTCTTTAGTATATCTTTGCCTTTATGGCACTACACGTGTCGTTTTTAATTTGTCACTGTCATTTTCTCTTGCTTGGGTAAATCGGCAACAACTTGGCCCTCCCCAGGATTTTGACAAAATTACATCACTGTTTACACCCTCGCAAGAAGTCAATTTCCCTTAAATATTTCATTTCGACATCCTTCCACCCAATTCGGGGACAACCCGCTTTTCGATTGGCCCTAGCGGTTGGTCAAAAGGACGGTTTCCGCAAAATGATTCCTAGCCATCTCATCCTTTCTCTCATTAAAGCCCTTGAAAGCGGAATTGAACCACGTTTGTTGTACAGCCTACTATTTGAGATACGATTAGTCAGTCGGGTACCTAAGGCAATTTGTAGAAAAATTGGCTGGAAAACAGCTAGCAGCTCCTCTTCCGTCTTTCGGAACACCCACGCTTAGGAACGGAACGTCCACACTTCAACGTTCACGCTCGGAACGTCCACGCTTAGGAACGAGGCTTGACCACTGTCATCGCTGTAGCTTCCAATATTCTAATCTTGGCTTGTAGACTTCTTGTTCTTCCAAACTATTTTAAACTGTGAAAAAACACCCCAGGTCTAGGATATTCTACTTTTAATATCTTCACTGCATCCACCGTCTTTACTATAAATTAATTAAAAAAAAACTTTCCGAAAAAGAAGTTTTTTCAAAGAAAAGTAAAAGTAGAAAGTAAATTCGTATAATAATTCAAAACTCAAAACGACCAGAAATTACTTTTAAAGAATACATGAAACCCAAAACAAGCAGAAATTAAATAAACAATCATAACAAACAAACATACAGTATACCAAAAAAATACATTAAAGGTATCCGTCCTATGCACGAGATAAACATTGCTGCAGTAAGGTAAGAAATAAGGTTAGTAGCTGGTTTCGCATTAAATCAGGAGTTAAGCAGGGTTGCGTCCTATAGTCATACACATAAATAAATAATTTCGATAGGCTTTGTCCAAAGGAGCAGATCAAAGGCAATGGGAGAACACGGAATCAATTGGGGAAATAAAATTCTCCGAGGGTTAGATTATGCTGATAATTTAAGTGTCCTAGATGAAAATGTTAGCAAAATGGATGAATTTTTAGATATATTGAGAGTGCAGGGTGCAAGAATAGATTCGAAAATTAATATTAAGAAGACCAAGTCGCCAAGACTAAAAGTGACTGAAGGTATAGAGGCAATGGAGGGCAACGAGAAGATCAATAGTGGATAGCTTCCCTTGCCTAGGTAGTGTTATTAGCAAAGACGAAGGGTGAAGTGAAGATGTTAAAAGTAGAATAGTCAAGGCCCAGGTTTTTTTTTCACAGTTGAAAATATTTTTTGAAGAATAGGAAGATAACTCTGCGAACCAAGATTAGAATATTGGAAGGTACAATGATTACAGTGGTCAAGTATGGTTCTGAAGCGTGGAGTTCCGAAAGAGGGGAAAGGATTTGCTAGATGTTTTCCAGAGTAATTTCCTACAGATTATTTTTGGTACCTGACTGACTGACAGTATCTCAAATAGTAAGCTGTACGAAAAACGTGGTTCAATCCCTCTTTCTAGGTTTATTATGACAGATTGAGATGGCTAGAACACGTTCTGCGGATGAAAGATGAAGATTGCCAAAGATAGTCCTTGTCGGCCAGCCGTCTAGAGCTGAACGAAAAGCAGGTCATCCTCAAATGGGGTGAGAGGATGTCGTGAGGAAAGATTTGAGGGAAACAAGAACTTCTTTGGATGACATAAGGACTGAGTCCTTAAATAGATTGGAATGGAGAAGGAGCGTGTGTAGCTGTGTCGGTCTTAGCTGGTTTGGTGCTGTAGTGAGTTTATCAGTAGCATTAGTAGTAGTAAAACCAAGGGAGATGTGAAAACATTTTGGAATTGCGTCACAGAACTACTAATAGACGCTTAAGGAGTCCGCTATCTGGAGTCCGCTTAAGATCCGCTTAGGAGACGCTAAGTATGCTGATCCGCTAGTCAGATTTTCTATGATCCATATTCTTCTCAGGAAGCAAGAAAGACCAGCCCTAAGTGAGATAAACAATGCTCTAGTACACTATGCATTCTTTGGCTTAGGTCACGTATATGTGAAATTTTTCGGGTGGTGGGGGGGGGGCAATAATAAAAAACAGGGGACTTAATTATAAAAAAAATTCATTTTAGGAGCGGTCTGGGCCCAGAGACTTCTTTGCGTACATCCCTATTCAGTGTTGCTATCTCAAATATAACTCAAAGGTTTATACCATACACAATTATGTGTCTTGTATGTATTCCAATTTATCACCGATACACAGTAATTACAGGATTTTTCAAAATTTAAATTGTCAAAAAATATCCTATTTTTTCCATACAGAAACAATATTTAACTATACATTCTTTGGCTTAGGTCACGCATATGTATGCCCATTTATCAAACAATAGTGCTCAAGAGATCAAGTCCTCTCCCCTGTCCTATCCACATCCCTGAAGGATATGGATAACCCCGAGCTGAAACCCCTACTTTAGGAAAACTTAAACATGACACCATAACCTTAAACGTGAGGGTAGTAACCTAAAACGTACGGTAGTACGGCAGTGAAATTAGTGTAAAAAAAGAAAAGGCATGAACAATGTTACTCACTTCTGTCTCTGACTAAGAAGTAATGAATATTATGATCCGTGTCCGGGTCTCGAGCTTGAAGTGTAAAAACTGGAGTATTAGGGGGAGCGTTAAGTTGCACCACTGCCTGCATTGGTAGTGGTCGGTTAACAAAATAAGGGGCTTCGTCATTCACATCTCGAACTTGAATCACAACTCTTTGTATATCAGTATCTAAAATAAATAAACATTTATTGAAAATAAGAATATCAGGATATAAAATATAATGGAAGATAAAAAAAATCGGCAAATAATGATAAATTAAAAAATAAGAATAACAGGATACATCTGAAATATAAAACACAACAAAAACACATCAGAAAACATTTTTGGATATTTGAAGATAAATTAAAGTAAGAATAACAGGATATAAACCAAGTGTAAGACAAAAAATATAAATTTTGTTGATGTAAATACAAAACTAACTTTTAGACTAGACGACTAAAATGGTAAAGAACACAAGAAAAATTTAAATTATAGAATGATTCGTAGCTAAAAGGAATAATAAGTTAAACAAAAGAATAGCAGGATAAGAATAGCAGTAAAATAACAAATGAAAGGTACAAATAACATAAACTTTGATCAGCGATCATCATAAAACACTGAAATGAAACATTACATTAACCTAATAATAGTACTTAATACTTGGAAAAACGGTCATTGAAAAAAAAACAGTTAAAACTTGGAAAAAAAACACTTAACACTTGGAAAAAACACTTAAATGAAACATTACATTTATTTTATACGTGGATTTTTTTTAATGTAATGTTTCATTTAAGTATTTTTTCCGAAGTGTAAAGTGTTTTTTTTTTTTCAATTACTGTTTTTCCAATTATTAAGTACTATTATTAGGTTAATGCAGTGTTTCATTTAAGTGTTTTGAGATCCCTGATCCAAGTTTATGTTATTTCTGACTTTCATTTATGTTATTTTACTATATTCATGGCCGTATATTTGGGTTTAGAATACACTCCTCTATCTATCTATCTAATATGCAGGATTCTTGTACCAGACACATTTTGCATGCAGACCCGCTATACTTTATCCCCCCCCCCCCCCTAATTTGCAAATCTATAGCCCAAACTTATTTCTAAAGTAACGAAGAACTAACGAAAAAACTGGTGAGTTCTCGAATTTTACACAGCGTAAATTTGACTGAGTGGCGCATAATACACAAGTACCGAAATTCCTTCCCCCTACGGAAACAAAAAAATTTGAACTCAAATAAAATACTCAAATTTGGATAGCCTTATTTTCCACGGGGGGTATTATCCAGGGGGGGGGGGTATATTCCGTGGGGGAGCGGTGTTTTCCGCGGGGGAGTATTTTCCCGGGGATATCTTCCGGGGGTATTTTCCAAGGGGGGTATTTTCCGAGGGGGGGGGGGGGGGGGGGGGTAAAACACCGGCCACCAACAAAAAGACCAGATATCAAAAACAGTTTTGGGACAGGGGCTGGTTGGTCTCTAATCACTTTCGACTTATAAAAAGGACTAGAACTCTCAATTTCCGATCGATTGAGCATCCTCCGTAGTTTCTACGGCCACGAGGGGTGGGGGAGTTGAGGATGAGGAAAAAGGCAGCCACTATCCTATAAAGAATAAGTTCTGGTAATTTTTAGGTTTACTGTTACTCTCTACTTTCATAACAACAGCGTAGACCAGAAATATTCCCAGAAGTCAAGACGGATTAAATATCAAAATCAACCTCCACCCCCACACTCCTTCCTTAGAACAAATTCTGTATTTAATTGAAGGCTCAATGAGAGTTAAGATGTTTATGCATTAAAATGCACCTTTTGAGGCATCTGCCCCCTCCCTAACAGCAGTGAAAAGAGTTTGGGAGGGGGAGATTGACCTCCAATGACGTTTGAATCTTAAAAAGAGCAGTCGAACTTTCGATTTCCAATTGAATGAGCCCCCTCCAAAGTTTATAGGAAAACCCTTTTCATAAAAACTTTATATCCTATCTTAACAATTGGTAACTTTCAGAACTTACAGCCTTGCATTACTTGCCTAGGGGGCTGAAAAGGGGGTCGCCAAACCTGGAGACACAAGGTTATTTGACCTTTGGACTATTTTGAACAAAATGGATATCTCAAAATTTTGATCGGATGATCAAAAAAAGATTCCACTTTCCTAGTGGAGTGCTTTCCAGATTGGAATCTTTTCGGGGGGGGGGGGGGGTAACATTGACTGCGGTAAAAAAAAATGAACTCAATCTGTAAAGTTTATAAAAAATACTAGCACAATTTTATATAGAACACTAATTTAAACATTAATTTCTCAAAATAATTATTCATCTATTTCCCAACGTAGTTATTTCCCCAATAGATAATTATTGAAGCATAATTATTAATTGCAGGAATTTTTTGCTGATTAGCCTCTTTTTTTATGCTACCTCACAAAAATCCCACAACGTAGGCCTATTCTAGGAAACGGAGGAATGGGCTTTGAGAGCGACTGGTCTTATATTATCGCTGTTATACCTATAAGGCATATTTGACGTTTGCAGACTTCTAAAATAATTATCAAAAACCGTTTGCTAAGCTGTTCACAAGCGGGAATATAAGCAGTGCGTTGTTTATCGAACATTGATCCTCCTGATCTTTATTGCTGATCCTCCTTTTGAAGTCAGCTTCTTAAAGAGCTCGAAGGTGCTACTCTTTTAGCTTGTTCTAAAAATGGTTTAAAACATTTTTGGCTTCTTAAAAGTCATTTAGCTTTTTTCTTTCTTTTCTCTTTTCTGTCTGGGATTCATTTAACTTATTTATCTAATCTATTTTATATAATTCTTGTATTGTATATATATTTTAGTAGGTGGCTTTTTTTCCTGAATACGTGACCCGTACGTAATCCCCCTACTTTAGAGGCAAATGAGTTATTAAAATGATTAGTACGGTGTATTAATGTATGAGAATTTCACTATGAATATTTTACCTTAAAACAATTTTTGGGCAATTATCTTAGAAGTGCAAAAAAGTCAATTTCAGGTGTAACAGCGACAATGTAACATTTGGTCAAAAGTAATAAACTAAAATATAACACAGCTTCCAGGATTTTTGTCAAAGACGAAACTATCATATTTAATACAAGGTTCGCATGCAGAAACTTATTTGGGAGGAAACAAATAACACAATAGAATACCATAACAAATAAAATAGAACACAAATAATAAAATAACAAAATATAATACCCCCCCCTCTTACGTACGTCCCTGTCTAATATCTACTGTCATTGAAAATTTGACAAAATGATACTGCATTCTAATAGTTAGGAGACCTGGTCAGGCGTAAATCCTGTTGTGACAGGAAACGCAGATCTTTCCTGAGTGAATAAAAATCACATGCAAAACATCCAGGGAAATATTATTCTAGCAAAAAAAGTGAATAAAAGTAGCATATTTTACTTACATCCTCTTCCTAAACGTAGCGTGAAAATAAAAAAGGTTCAATTAGGGAAATAAAAAACATTTCATTGAGATAGATTAACTGGATAGATACCTTAGATTAACGGGATAGAAACCAAATTAGAAAAACATTGCGAAACGCAAGCAGATAAAGAGTCCTCAGGTATTTTACAAGAATGATAGCAATTAATAATCACCATCCAATCTGCTTAGAGAAGCCAATCTGCCCCGAAAAACCGGTTTTGCCTGCTTCAAACACCTTAAGAAAACTTGGCTGGGGGCATATGGAACAGAAAGCACAGGGAGTTCACGAAAACACATCCTGTCTTTCCTGTATTCTTATATTATTAGACGAGCAATAATTGTATATATAGCCTACTTATTTATCTGCATTTTTTTTTTTTTTTTTCGAAAACGGCCCTATATTATTTTCAGAAAACTGGCATAGCCTACTACTATTTCCCGGGATGAAATAAATATCTAGATAGGTCAAGACTTTGGAAAAATACGTTTCTCCCTCAGGCCCCCATAATATTTTCCATGAACCGCCTGATGACTGATATCAGAGACCCTTGAAGGTTGAAAGCCTTGAGCATAAGTAGAAAAAGTTTCAAACGTAATTTGTTTGTTGACAAATCAGTTGAAACCAAGTTTTAAGAGAAAGACAGACTCCTTTGGTAGCTGTGAAGTGAGTTTCAGATTCTTCATTGCTTGGCATTAAGCCAGAAAAATTACAACAGGAGTTGGTGTACCGAAATAAGATTGTTCTTAATTAGATAATTGTTTGTTTTCCGGTGTGAAAAAACGATCTAGTTAGATCATGGCTAGGGGAAAATTTAGATCATGGATCATGGCTAGCTGGGTCACAAATACCCAGACGCCCAATACCCTAACGGTTTTCCTTTCTTCAGCGCATAAAATACAATGAAATTAAAGTTGTTTGAGAGAAATAAATTAAAAAAAAAAAACTGTCTTTCTTTTTACCGAGCTAAGCTTGGTCCCCTGGTACGTATAAAATTACGTACAAGTATTCAATATTGCCACGTAACAAGTGTTTACGTAACAAGCATTCAATATTGCCAAAATTTCAGTTTTCGGTGTTGTATTCCCCTATTAAATGTGAAGCTTAGGTGCTTGACACCTGGGTAGATTTGGATTAAGACTCGGAACTTTTATTTTTGCAAAAATCAAGTTATACGTGGTTAGTGGCTCTTCCTTCAGCGTAGTCTAAAATAGCTACAGGAATGACCATCTAAATATTGACCTAACCAAAACAACTGAGGCGTCTATGGTCAGAGTTAGGTGGCAAAATTCACATGGCATACACTCTTTTTTTTGGCGATTTATTCAAAAGTTCAAAATGGAAAGCAAGTTGCAACCACATGTATTGTATTTGTGAACTGGTTAAATAGCGTTGTGAAGTGATAAAAAAAAATTCTGATATTTAGATTTTTCCTGTTTTTTAGTATATATTTTCTCCGTCACGAACCAATAATTCATCAATATATCCTCATGCTTAAACAACAGGGTTTATTCCCCCATTTTCACACTTTTGCAACAAAGTATAAAGAAGGTGTTGATATACAACAGAGTATAAATTCTTTGCGGGAACAATTTTATTTTTTCAAAGATCTAGATACGAAAAAAGCCGTAAAAAATTACGGTGCTGAATAGTGTACCGTCCTTCTGGTATATACTTACAACCAATAAACTTATCTACTACTACTACTACTACTAACAACGACAACTCACCGCAGCACCAAGCCGCCTGAGGCCAACACAGCTACGCACGCTCCTCCTCCACCCCAATCTATTCAAAGCCTCCCTTTTTACACCCGCCCACGAAGTTTCCATTTCCTTTAAAACTTTCTTTATGACGTCCACCCCAGACGGGGACGACCTGCATTCCGTTAAGCCCTAGATGGTTGGCCGAAAAAAAAAAACAATCTTCGGCAATCTGTCATCCTTCATCCACACAACGTGCCCTAGCCACCTAAACCTTTCTTTGATTATAGCCCTAGAGAGCGGTATTGAACCACATTTTTCGTATAGCCTATTGTTTGAAATACGGTCAGTCAGCAGGGTACCCAGAACAATCCTTAAGCAATTTCTCTGGAAAACATCTAGCAAATCTTACTCCGCTTTTCTGAGCGTCCATGCTTCAGAGCCATATTTGACCACTGTCATCGCTGTAGCTCCTAATATTCTAATCTTGGTTTGCAGACTTATCTTCCTATTCTTCCAGACTTTTTTTTAATTGTGAAAAAACACCCTGAGCCTTGGCTATTCTATATTTAACATCTTCACTGCTCCCACCATCTTTACTAATAATACTACCAAGGTAAGTGAAGCTGCCCACCTGATCAATCTTTTCATTACCCAACGTCACCTTTTCATCTTCACTTATTCCTAGCCTTAGTGACTTAGTCTTCCTAACATTAATTTTCAAACCAATTCTAGCACCCAAAACTCGCAAAAACCTCTAAAACTCCATTCATTTTGCTCACACTTTCATCTAGGATGCTTAAATTATCAGCATAATCCAAGTCCAGGAGACTTTTTCCTCCCCATTTGATTCCGTGGTCTCCCACTGCCTTTCCTGTGCTCCTTAAAACAAAGTTCATCAAAATAATCCATACAAAGGGGGATAGAACACAACCTTGCTTAACTCCTTATTTAATACAAAACCAGCTGCTAACCTCATTTCCTACCTTAACCGCAGCAGTGTTATTCTCGTACATAGCACTAATGACTTTAATGTATTTGTCTGGTATACCCACAGTTTATAGAATTATCCAGTAAGTTTATCGCAGATCATTTCTGGTCTTCATTTTCGGTACGAACAAAAAGCTCCTCCCACTTCTTTCTGCATTAGCGGGTGTTAGTCTGTTTCCGATTTTTTCCAACAAAGTGCATTATTCATAATAGCGGGTTTCCCCTTGTTTCCGATTGTTTCGCGTCTGACTTGTCTACCCGTGAAAAGATCTGATGCCGCTTATGTTTCTATCTGCAAAAACGTTCTCTGGAGCACTCGCACCTTGGTCCGGGTTTTTATAATGGGTGAGATAGGGAAAGATCATACTGGATAATTATATAAACTGTGGGTATACCATACAAGGATAAAACCTTTACTAAAGCTCTTCTATCAACAGAATCGAACGCTTGCTCGTAATCTATAAAACTGAGGACCAAAGGTGTTTGAAAACTCAGGCACTTCTCAGTTATTAGCCTAAGAGTGAAAATTTGGTCGACACATCCTCTACCTTTTCTAAAACCGCACTGCTCTTCTCTTAAAACTTTGTCTACGGCATCTCTCAGTCTAAAAAGTATCATATTACTAAGTAATTTACTACCTACAGAGACCGGACTAATGCCTCGATAATTACCATACTCACTTTTATCACCTTTCTTATAAAGTGGCTTAATTAAGGTTTTCCTAAAATCGTTAGGTACTTCCCCTTTTTCAAAAACCATATTCATAATCTTCAGTAACTTATTTCTAACTTCAGAGCCACCATATTTAAGAAACTCATTTACCAACCTATCAGCACCTGGAGCCTAATTATTCTTTAATCCTTTTAGTTCTGTTGCTAATTCCTCCTCACAAAACAAATCTTCCTTCACATCCAAGGTATCACAAACTTTTTCATTTTCCTCTATATTTTTTCCTGCAACTCTATCTCGATTAAGCAAATTCTCAAAATGTTCGGCCCATCTCTCTTTAGTTTTTTCCTTATCGCTAATTGCGACCCCATTCCTATCTTTAACTGGGTCAAGTCCGGATTGACTTCTCCCTCTCAATTTGTTAACGTGCCAGTACAATATTTTACTATTATGCCGTCTAGCTGTATCTTCCAGATCCTCGGCAATTTTATCCATGGCCCCCACTTCACACCTCCTTAGTTCATATTTTAGTGCTTTCTCCAATTTCTTTACATTTCTTTTGTTTTCATAAGATCTATCATTCAGATAATTCTTGTACAAGTCCTTTCTCCTTTCTATTAAACATAAAGCTTTTTCACTTATATTCTTAGCTGCAGTTCTAGCTTTCTTCCCTAATACACCTTCAGCAACTTCACAAATTATTTTTCTAAAATTATTCCAACCATCTTCCACATTATCAAATTTTAAAACTCTCAAGTTTAGTATTCAATTGTTCCTGGAAAGTTTCTCTAAAATTCTCATCCTGGAGTCTACCAACATCACAACTTCCCGGGAGGTAGTTACCCTTCCGATATTTCAGCTTTAAATTAACCCTTGACACTACTAGATGGTGATCTTTACTTTTAACATCAATGACAGCACTCCTATATACCATAGTATCTTGTATTGATCCTGCCAGTCTTCGGTTTACTATAACATAATCAATAAGGTTTGCTGTCTTACCATCACGTGAATACCATGTTAACTTATGAGCCATTTTATGACCAAACACCGTATTGGTTATAACTAGATTGTTATACCTACAAAATTGCAAAAGTCTGTATCCATTACTGTTTTCTTTTCCTACACCAAATTTACCTAGGCTGGGATACCATCTATCCCTATTTCTACCAACCTGGGCGTTAAAATCTCCCAGTACTAACATCATATTTCTACCTGGAACCCTGTCTATTTGCTCCTGTAACTGTAAGTAAAATTCATCTGTCACTAGTATCTCCGTCAGTCGGTTCTACAGGGGCGTATACTACTATAACTGATACCCTGAACTTTCTAGTCATAAAATGAGCAATTAGTATTCTATTATTAATACCTTCCCAGCCTAAACAAGACTTAGCAGCTTCCGTATTCATCATGAGCCCTACTCCCTGTCTATGTACCCCATCCTTCCTGCCTGAGTAAACAAATTCTATATCACCTAATTTCATGCTTCCTACCCCTGGGATATGCGTTTCTGAAATTCCTAATAAATCCAGTTCGAATCGTCTGAATTCGTCAATCAAAACGTCGATACGATAGTCATTTTTTAATGTCGTAACATTCCAAGTTCCAATTTTCATGTTCTTTAAATCATTGAAATTATTTTTTGCCTCAGGAAAGCAATGATCCCGGATACCAGTGCAGGACGGGGATCAAATATCTTCTCAAGTCTACACCGAAGTGCTTAAGTCGGCTTAGAACCAGACAGCAAGAAGTCCCTGGGACCTCCATGAATGGAGGCTTTGTGCAATCCTGGGCCCCATCTTGGTCACAACATGGTTTTCAGCACTTGGCGATGCTCTTCTATCAACAAGAGTCGAAATCCTGCACAGACAGTCTCAAACCTATTACCCCCGACTCATTATATATTCATGCCTACAAATATTATGCTACTATGGGGAGGCAACCCATTATAGATAAATTAGCTAGGAAAAGGTTTTTCAGCCCAAAGACGCCCATCAAAACATACCAAGCCCAGAAACATTGTCCATTAGTCAGAATCCCGTGCGAATGCTGTGGCGTTTACTAGGCTATAATTTCCTCGAGGGGCGCCACTCCTCAAGTGGAAATAGAGTTGACCGCAAGGTCCCCAGTCTTGCAGGTACCCCGAAAAGGTCAAGGCAGCCCTTTGCAGAGGCCGTTGTCCATAGATCTGGATCTTACGCCCTGCCGCAGTTGTCCTCCTCTAGAGGATCCTCCCGCGATGGTGTTCTGCATCACCATGCAATTTAACCCATTACTGGGAGAAGGTTTGTAACTCATGGGACTTGTGGACAAGCCATTGGGCCCTTTTGAGTGTACATTTGAGGGGCCTTCTTCCTCCTCCGCCTGTATTTATGACCCCGGGCGAGGGTGCCCCAGTTTCTATTATAGACCCCCAGGGGCAAGGTCCCCCCTTGGTCCGTGCCTTCTATGGAGGTACCCTACATATCTGCATATCTGTAGTATATATATATATATATATATATATATATATATATATATAATTATATATATATATATATATATATATATATATATATATATATATATATATATAATATATATATATATATATATATATATATATATATATATATATATATATATATATATATATATATATATATATATATATATATATTTATATTTACCATCGTACTTTCGTTTCCCCTAACAAAAACACGTCGGTCGTAGAAGTTCAGGAAAAGCGGTTAAACAATGCCATCGCGGGCGTAAAAGTCAACGTAGAAGTCAACCCACGCGAGAAGTCAAGTTCGGTTAATGCTAATGAAATAAAACAAAATACGATAAAAATATAATAGTTTAGAAACAAATTTCGGCTATATATTTGCACTAGGGAGGGTGGGGGTAAAGCATAGCATATATTAAATACGTAACCTAACCCCCCCCCCCCTAAACCCCAAAAAACAAAAGTTTGAATATTGTAAACGCAATGACAAACCACGGTTTGCAATCGAATTCCCTATTGAAAGAAACCCGTTTCGACTAGTTTCCTTTAGCATATTCCCTATACAATATGTCGCGTGGGTTCCAGCTAATTGAAAAGTACCACTTATTTTAGGTAGTCTTCGAGTTAGAGGTTTTGAAATTTGTTTCAGCTCGGTAGTGGTTCGTCCCCCTTACCTCCTATGAAGGAAATATGCTTCTGGAAATACAACTAGAGAAGGAAAGACCATGTTTTGCAAATCATGCCTTGAATCTTATTAGAAGTTCTGCCTCTAGCATATATTACGTTAATTGGATAATACATTTCATTCAAATTTACATAAAAATAGATTAAAAAATGTATATCTAAAAAAGCTTAGAAAATATGTGAATCAGTCTATAACTAACGAGGCAGTTTGACGTGTTTGGTAAAATGGAAAATTGGCCTCAAATTATTATTTATTATGTGTTACGGGGTGACCGGAGTTTATTTTGGATGGGTTCGAGGAGAGAGATAAATCTAAGTAGGTTGAGGAGCTTTCTTGTATTAGAAGAATTCTTCTAATTTTCGAATAAAATGCGAGACGCACACTTTCGGTTAGGGGCTCTAAGATATACAAATAAACACAAATGTTTTATAAACTGATTACAGCGTTTATATCCGAATTGTTATTAACTGAAAACTTGAGAAACTATCTAGTCAAATTTATTTCTAAGATGATACCAAAAGAAACATTAATTGTGTTTTCAGTCAATCAGACATCCATCTTAGTCCCGTGATAACGACAATCAGGTGCAAGATAATTTCTGCTGGTTCGTAGGTTTAGCCACGCGGCCTTTTTACTTCTAGTAAGAAAAAAGAAACTCATTTTATCTTAGAATTTTCCTTTCTTTTATTCTATACTAGACCTAGGGCAAACTTACCTAAGACAACACATAGGCTGTTTAGCCCAATACTGCATCGATAATCTGCTGGATCAACTACTTTTATTGGGTTCTGCCTAAGTGTGCAGCCGAACAAATTCCAGCCACGCCTTGTCCTACTTACGCCAATGCTTAGACAATCTCTCAAGCCACTTGACAACTTTTCTGACGACTGTATGCCAAGATTTAATCCAGCCATCTGGTTGTTCTTCTATGAAGAAGAACGGGAGACTGATATTAGTACGTGGCACGTCAGGCACTCTCCCAGGAGTCTTTATTATGTGACCTAGCCGGTTGAGACGTCTATTCTTGAGTACTGTGGAAACGTCAAGCTTTTGTCCGCATATTTGCATCAACTTTTGGTTACTTATCTTTTGTAACAGCCTTATGCTGCTGATTTCCCTCAAGCTGACTCTTTTCCTCAATCTTGATGGGCCAAGTCTCGCATCCATATAACAAAAACTTAATACATGCATTCTGAATAGATCCTGGCCTTCATTGCAAGGTTGATTCCCCATGCTTTTCACAATAGTTTGCGGCGCCGGCCATAGACAGATCATGCTCTGTAATCATGCCTTGAATCTTATTTGAAGTTCTGCATCTAATGTCTATAAGTGACCCCTAAATTTTTGAACTCTTCAATCCTCTCAATGGATTTCCCATTGAGATATATAGAAGCCTTCTTTTTTGTTGAAAAATACACTGTCTTGGGCATAGTAAAACGCGAGTCCTGACTCACTATTAATATTTGCTATTCTTTCAATCATATTTGGTAATTTCTGGGCGGAGTCTGTGAGTAAAGCACCATCGTCAGCGTTTTCAATGTCAGTAACGGTTTCTTGTACCTAGTTGGCAACACCATCACCTTCTTTTTTTTCTTATTTCATTATCCAATCTATAATGTAGTTGAAAAGAATTATGAAGCCGGAAACCTTGGCGGACTACATACACTGGCCCCTGGGGTGTAATTAATCTAAATAACAGTAACGTTAAAATTTCAATTTTATTTTAAGTCATTCATGCTCCAATCGTATCACGTGCCACCCTCATTCGGTTTCCCATGAATTTTTAGCGTGATTCATGTTAGGCGTGATTTATATTAGAGCACTATTTTATTTGTTCCATTCATAGCCTATGCATGAAAATTCAATAGGGCTATCATTCACATCGTAAATTATGAGAAGCCATACTTTTTCATTATTTTAGCTATATATATACCATTTCCGTAGTTGCCCTAAGCCAAACTGAGATCCTGTCTTACGCCCGACATCAGTTAAAACCATAAGTAGGACATTAGAAGCTACCGACGGACCCATTACAAGAGTCAACGAGATTCCCTGAAAAGAGCCTGATCTTCGTCCATTCTTTTCCTTAAATAACACTGGCTGTTTCCCAAATTTCCAGATAAAAGAAATTTTCCTAAAGTGAAGAGGCGACAGCTCTTGACGAGTGAGAAAGAATTATCTCCCCAATTTGAGGAAATTGATTACTTGGACTGTGTTGGCCAACAAGACAATTGAAAAGGCTGCTTGTTTAGTCGAGAACACTAAAAGGCTGTTACATATCTTCGAGCAGGTCCGTAAAAGTACTTGCATCAATCATAACTCTCAAAAATATATTAGATTTAATCTTGTAACATTGTCAAACATTCAGCTGCAGTCCTGTCTTACAGTAGCTGTTACAAAGATCAAGGAGGACAAAACAATTAAAAAAATAATTTAGAAGATAATTACTATGTTTAGGGAGAATTACCCTGTACTTGTTTTGCTATCTCAAGGACAGAGTGTCTATGAGGAGTCTTGAGACCGTTGTTATACTGTTATACTCAAGGAAGGCATCTTAGAAGGTATCCAAGCTATTCCTCTGTCAATGTAAGAAAGTCATGAAATATTTGTACTTTATCTCAAGTGAATGGAGATGAATGAGGGTCTTCCGAAAATGAGGGTATCTGCTTTGAGATGAAAAAAGAAGACTCTAAGATCTTAAAATTTTAATATAATGATGTAAACACAGTGAACTACCTTCAGCCACAATTCTATAGAACTCCGAATCCGAAATAAAATAGGAAGTCAATTCAAAGCTGGGGCCCCTTTTTGGAGTTCGCGTGTACTAACAATGATAGAACAACTAACGACCTAAAGAGTGATACTTGTAATTATGGAGCAAGTTCAAAGATCGCGTTCTTTAGGCAATCAGATTCCTCGGACATTAGTTCTTCCGTAGGTGAAGAGAAAGCATTTACCTGACTACCAATGATAAAAACTCTGGTTCTGCTTGCGGAAGATCCAAGTCCAAAGAAAAAAAGCCGACACCACCCTCTGTACTGGGGGGGGGGGGGTATAAAAAACGTCACTGGTAATTTTTACTGACTGAAATCGATATCTCCGTGAAACATATGATAAAATCTGTATCATTAGAGCAAAATCGATAAAATAGTGATTCTTCGTCCGACAATTGTACAGTCTCAATTTTTCTCACAGACCGGTCGAATATGCTGAGGGAAAACCCCCTCTCTACATACGTGATACACTCTTCTGGAGAGTATGGTGTCCAAAGAACACGGTAATACATCAGTCATCGAAAATTTTGACATTAGAATTCATATTTGCAGCGCGAACATGGTGGAGGATTTATTCAATCGAGAATAATTTTTGTTTAATAAAAAAAAAAAAATTATGAACGACTTTTTGCATGACCCTAAATAATATCCCAAATAAGATAGGTAGGCTAGGTGGGGATAGAGTCTACGTACCTAAACAGAGTAATAAGATAGGTAGGCTAGGTGGGGATAGAGTCTACGTACCTAAACAGAGTCCTCGGTCAGCTTAAATTTTACCTACGGTATAATGTAGGGTTTTTTGAATAATAACAAATTAAATTAATATCCCTGACTCGTTTCTCAAGGTGTTGTTTTAGCAACTAGATAGAAAGTTCTGGAGTATATACATTCAGCAAACTTCTTACTGAAGTTAGGAAAGTTAGAAAGTCAAAGTTAGAAGGTATACGAAGAGGAATTAATACTTTCTCCCGGAGTTTAGGTTCTTTTCATTAAAAAAGTTTGCCAACATTGTCACTTAATTCTATGTTCTATTATAAAACAAGCGGAAGGTTTACCGTATTTTATCATATTTTGATTTCAGGTCAAAATTTAAAACATGGAATGGAAATTTAAACTCTGATCCAGATATCCATATTTCTCTACTGTGTCCAGTGTAAAGGCTTTCTGGAAAAAGTTTATTCATTTATTCTTAAATTTTATTGATTTCACATCCCGAAGTTCCATTTTGTTGCTACCATGTTGACTTGCTCATGACACACAACATAAGCGTTATGTTTTAAGTAACGCTATGTTCTATGTAGAGCTCGAGTGTACTAGGCAGCACCAACGTTGGGAATACAGCCTTAATTTTAGAGCCTTATTTCGTTTAGAGCCTTAATTTTAGAGAGAAAAAAAAAATGTGTGGAATGGAGATTCAAGCTCTGATCAAGCGTGAAAGGCTTTCTAGAAAAAGTTCATTAATTTATTTTGAAAATTTATTGATTCCTCATTCAAAAATTCTGTTTTGTTACTACCATATTGAATTTTCCATGACGTAACAAAGGCTTAAGTAACGTTATGTTCTATGTAGAGCTCGAGTGTGCTTGGCAGCGCCAACGTTACAGACAAAATTTGCTCCGTAAGATTACATAAACGCAGCGTAGGTCTTAATTCATGCTAGTGTGAAAGGTTCTACGACCTAGTGTGAAAGTACCATAAAATTCAGACCACTCTAAAGTCACACGTGTCGATACAATGGAGTCAGGTACGGCTTAAGGCCATACCCGATTCACGCATAAACCGCGCGTAATTTCATGGCATGGTTTTTGTGATTGACCAATCAGAGTCAAGAGCGAAGGTAGATTTCTTGGAATTACGAAACATGGAAACTTGGAATAGAAGTTTATCTATCCCTATGTTCAAAATTATATCCGTATGTTCAAACGATCATTCAAAATTATATTTGCTGTTTTTTCTTCTTTTTTTAGATAAATACGGTCATGCAAGTTTCCACTTAACCAATTCGAACAATCAGAATTCATTGTCACTGTCCTTGGTACTAAAAGAGCTCTTGCATATAACCGTATCTTTGTTGACAAAATTTCCAGCGTTTTGAAATCCTGAATTCTCCATTACTAAATGCACAGTGGGGGATGGGGGAAGGGGGCAAGCCGATTTGCAAAATATCCCACTCCAAGAAAGTTGCTGGAAACAAACATGTTCAAATGCACAGAAACATGTCAGTTTGGTTCAAGAAATGCGCTTTTTAAAGTGTTATGATTATCCAAAAGTATGCAAAAATTGAAGTAGCCTAAGGTATAATATTAATGATAAAATTGTTTACATATTATATGTTTTCTTTTCTCTTTGGAATCTTTATTTTACGGATATATGTAGGCCTAACCTATGAGATTCCTCAGAACAAAGACTATTTTCACAAAATAAAGAATTTAGGCTACCCTTTTTTGTGACAGGAAAAAAAAAACAGAGTGTAACAATGTTCTGTTTTTTACGGATAGGTCTATTCTCATTTTTTTTTTTTTTTTTTTTTTTTTTTTTTTTTTTTTTTTTTTTTTTTTTTTTTTTTTTTTTTTTTTTTAGTAGCATAACCATTCTGGCAGATACTACTGGGACAGCAAGTTTCTTTCAGAGTAGCGCAATCTTAGCGCATTGCGTCAACCAAATATTGAGCTTTAAGAAAAATTTTAAGGAAAAAAGCATTAAACTGCCTCAATGAAACAGATAGTTAGGAATAAGAAATAACGTTAAACGCACCAGACATAGCCTACCCTGAATAACCCTCATCTTCTCCGTGGTTAGAATCCCGTGCAAGAGAGGAGCAGCCATGTTCTTGCTTACATGAGTAACAGACTAGCGACATGTGAGGAACATTGTAAACGGTTGAAAGTGACTCAGTATTCCACACTATACAGTAATTCAAAAGTTAAGGGACTGTCCCATAGGAATGTACGCAGAGGGACCTCGGGCCCAGATATCCGGCTCCAATAAATCCTAAATTTCTGAATTTCTGGGTACTTCTTATTCAAATTGTCAGATGCAATGTGGGTTGTTGTCAGCCCCCCCCCCCCCCTCCGAAAAAATGTCTGTGTACGTGCCTGTGTCCCAGTTTTCAGTAGCATATGTTTTATTTTGCTTCCCCTTTTATTGAGTGAACGTCAATGGAAAATATATGTCGCCAAAGAAAAACAACGAAAACGTCTCTTAAACAATGCAAATGGAATTCTCTTGCGTAAACAATGCATATTAGACAATTCTTTGGGGTAATTTTTGTCTATAATCCAAGCCGACATACTTCTTTGATTGTTCCTTCCATAGCTTAGGCCAAGGAGGTAGCACATTAGGTCTATTCGCTTACACCACGGGTCACCTGTGAGACACGGAGGCATGAAAGGAGTCAAACAGTTCGTGGTAACGTACTGTAAGCAAGAAGCGACCCGGCTCAATAGTAACCGAAACTCTAAAAAAACGGAATTTTGATACAAACAGATACATCAAAAGAATCAGATTTTTATGCTGATTCAAATATACAAGACTCATCAAGTTTAGTGTTACCCATCAAAAGTTATGAGATTGAAAATATTATCTAAATGACAATCACACCATCAGATTCAGCGTATCAGATAACCCTACCGTAGAGGTTTTAATCTCCTATATGCAAAAATGTCGAATTTTGTATTTTTTTTGCCAGAAGAAAGATCACGGATACGTGTTTATTTTCTTCCCAGGGGAGATCGTATATAACCCAGTGGTCCTAGAATATCACGAAAGGGTTCATTCGAACGGAAATCAAAAGTTCTAGTGCCCTTTTTAAGTGACCAAAAAAACTGGAGGGCAACTAGGCCCCCTCCCACGCTCATTTTTCCCAAAGTCATCGGATCAGAATTTTGAGATAGCCATTTTGTTCAGCGTAGTCGAAAAATCTAATAACTGTGTCTTTAGATGTAGAATGACCCCCCACAGTCCCCGGGGGAAGGGCTGCAAGTTGTGAACTTTGCCCGTTGTTTACATATAGTATTTGTTATTGGGAAGTATGCAGCCATTTTTGTTTTTTTTTTTTGGGGGGGAGGGGGTGTACTTGGGGTGGATTTTTAATGGGAGAATCTTCCTCTGGGAGGTAAATTTCTGGGGAGTGAATATTCTAGGAGAAATGTTACAATGGGGGGTTATGACAAAATTACTATACGAAATTCCTTTTAATTGCGTTACATTCTCTTTGCCCAATTTTTTATATGGAGATGTTCCGGGGGAATTATCCAGGGGCTTTTTCCGCGCGGTTTGTTTTCTGGGAAATAATTTCCACGGAAGGGGGCATTTCTGGAGTGATCGAGAAACCAATTAGAGATTAAAGTCTTATTCAATTGAAAAAATACTAAGGATAATTTTTAGGGTGAATCGTCCACAAGCAATTTTACAGAGAGGGGGAGACTCTCAGCGAGGAAGAAACTGTCTGGAGAGAATTTAACGGGAGATGCACTTTACGCTGCATGAAATTTCCACGGAGGAGGAGTCTTCCGTGAGGGGAAGGGGTATATTTCATAGAGGATGAACCAGATTTGCCGGCATTATTTGAAAAACGAACAGAAATTATGCCATATATGAAGGGTTGCCACCCTCCTCAATACCTTACTCTTTACGCTAAAGTTTGACTGTTTGCTAAAATTGAAACACAGGGACCGTTTTTTTTTAAAGTCCTAACAGCTTTAGCGTAAAGAGCAAGGTATTGAGGAGTGGGCGACTTTTCATATCCGGAATAAATCTGCCAAAATTAATATGCAAATTGTGTTTTAATTAAAATTAATATGCCAAAATTGAACCTACATTAGTTGAAAAACGTTCAGAAATTAAGTAAAAACTTTTTTTAACTGAAAGCAAGGAGCGAAATCAAAACTTAAAACGAACAGAAATTATTCCGTATGCGAAAGGGACTGTCCCCTCCTCAACGCCTCGCTCTTTACGCTAAATTTTGACTCTTTTTCACAACTCTATTTTTTAAAACGATAAAAACATTTAGCGTAAAGAGCGAGGCGTTGAGGAGGGGACATCCCTTTCATAAAGGGAATAATTTCTGGGCGTTTTAAGTTTTAATATGGATCCTTACTTTCAGTTGAAAAACCTTGTTTTTTTTATTATTTAATCACATAATGAAACTAGAAACATGCTGAATGGGAGACAAAAATTCAGATACATCAAGCCAAGTGCAATTTTTTCGACACGTGTTTCATCTTTTTTAAATTATTTACTATTTCCTGCAAAGAGAGGGTGGGAGTCTCCAAAAATATGTTAGAAGATGCTCACCAACGATCAATTTCAAGAAAACATAAAAAAACTTTATGAAAATATCTGATATAAGTGAATTAATTCTAGAGGAATCATTTGGAACTTGCACGGGGGGGGGGGACAACCCTCCCTCCCAAGTCCCTAAAAAACTATTTGGCCTAAAAAAAAACTCGTATGTGTTTAGGAGCCATATCTAGTGGCAAACTCGTAAACAGCATTTACTGGCGAGACATTCGAATTTTGGGGGGGAATCACGAAAATCGTAAGATCTCAGACGTTTATTAGAACCCGAGGCCCTTTCTTGTCCTGTTGATTAATTTCACTTATTAGATATACTTGCTTACTGAATTTTGTCGCATTTTGTTACATTGCAAAGAAATATATTTATTTAACTTTTGAAAAGGGAAGAAGACTATAAACATTGGTAAAATGAATAAATCAGCTGAATAAAATCGCAAAATATTCAATGTAAAAAGAATATGGAGAGTTGACAAGAATGTGTAAAATGCTTCTTTATGCAATTTTACACGTCAAAGACATAGTGAAAAATCGAGGGGGATGAAATGAAAAAGGAAGGAACCCCCCGCTATTCCTTTCAGCATATGAAGAATAATCACCTCAAAAGGTTTAATGAGGTGACAGAAATTGACAACAAAGAAACTGTACAGCTGTGATTGATAACAAAAAAGGAAAAACACCATATAACTAAAATATGTTGCCTGTTTAATATAAACAGGTGTCAAAGAATAAAGTAAAAAATTGTAATACAGTTTATAAAACTGACACCAAATATAAAGTTGTTGTTACGCCTAAAGTTCGGACCTGGCATTACACTTACGAAATAATTGCGTGAAAACCGATTGCTAAAGGTCAATTCACAATGAGATTCAACTATTTCCAAGATTTAGCTAGCGCAAATTTGAGCCAATTAGAATTTCATTGACTTTTTAGCTAATTAGAAGATGGGGAGGGGGAAGGTAAACCGGTAAACACACCTGGATACGCTTCTGATTACAAATATAAAATCCGATAATATTTTATGCAACTATTGCAAAAAAAAAAACCTAGAGGGTGACACAATTTTAGTCAAAGGCATATCTGCACGCACTGAAACCCCCGAAGTTAGTACAAGGAACAAATGAATGTGAATTGTCAGTTTAATATACATAATCTGATATTTAGTAATCAAAATGTTAATATTATTTGATTTATTAAAGTTATAAAAGTAAAAACATTTATATTTTTTCAGTAAAGTGCAAATTATGTTCTGGCCTTGGGAAGGCATAGGGCTTTTGAGCCCAACTCATGTTATTTTCTGCTCGTTTTGAACTTGACTCGGTTATTTATTGTAATTTCTGTTCGTCTTGGGATTCATTTATTTATCCATGCTGATTTGTGGTGGTTTCACGCTTGGTAGATTTGATTTTTATTTTTGCTCAGTTTTGATTTAATGGAGTTCTTTACTTTTCTTTGAAAAACTTATTTTGTGGAAAAAGTTTTTTTTCAATTAATTTCCTAAAAAGGCCTGTGTTAGTGACTTTAATTGTGATTTTAATTAATTTTTCAGGACTCTTGCGAAATCTTTCTTTGAGTTGCCGGAATAAAGTCACTTTACCCCGACATCTCAATGAATAGTTTCGCGAAAAATTAGTATCTGGACATGCCAGTCAAAACATAAAACCTTAGTTTTTCAGCAGGATTTTTCTCTCTTTTTTTTTACTAGGCTTCGTAGCCAAATAGCTCGGCCTCTGTCCAAAAGTTGAAAAGAAAACCGATTAATACGAGTCGCATTTCCAACACAAAGTCAACAAATTGGAAACCGTTTTAGCAGAAACCATTTAAATAGCTAGCAAAGTTACAACAGAAAAAAAACACGACTCGTCAAGAAAATAAGCTCATTTAACAAGAGCGGTATCAACTAAATAAACTGTCCTCTGTTGGGCAAAAATTCAGTATTGGTTTCGTGACTTCCATCAATATTACGAACATTGTCAGGTTACATTTTTTTGATTTGCCAAGTAACTATAGAGAATTCAGTGACTGTGCATAGGGGCGGATCAAGGGGCAGATTTTATAGGAACGTGCCACACCAGAGGGTCAAGATTTGCACTAATTACAGGGGTTAAGGAGCGATAAATACCAACGGGGAGCCAATTTTTAATCCCCCTCAAAAAAATTATGTATCCACCCCTGACTATACATGCGTCCATAAATAGAGAAAAAAAAGCTTCCATACCCTAAATCAAAACATAGCCATCCTCTATTAGGCTATATATTTGTACATTAGGGGGGGGGGGTAAAGTATTTCAACGGTGTGAAGTACGAAAACAATTCTTACTTCATAATATGCAGAATAATTGTACCTAACATATTAGGCATGCAGACCCGCTATACTATACCCCCCCCCCCCCTAATGTGCAAATATATAGCCCAAAATAGTTTCTAAAATATTATATTTGTATCATACTTAGGTTCTTTTCATTAGGATTCAGCGTCAGGAAAACAGGTTCTACACAGATGAAGAATATTAGGTAGAGGCTATCAAACAGTTCGTGGTAACGAACTGTAAGTAAGGAGCGACCCGGCTCAATGGTAACCGAAACTCTAAAAAACGGGATTTTTGATACCAATAGATACATCAAAAGAATCAGATTTAATTCTGATTTCAAATATATAAGTTTCATTAAGTTTAATCTAACCCATCAAAAAGTTACGTGCCTGAGAAAATTTGGCTGATTTTCGAAAAAAAGGGGGAAAGACCCCCTAAAAGTTATCGAACCTTAATGAAAATCACACCATCATATTCAGCGTATCAGAGAACCCTACTGTAGAGGTTTCAAGCTCCTATCTACAAAAATGTGGAATTTTCCATTTTTTTTTGCCGAAGAAGAAAGATCACGGATGCGTGTTTATTTGTTTGTTTGTTTGTTTTGTTTTTTTTTTTCCCAGGGTGATCGTATCGACCCAGTGGTCCTAGAATATCGTGGGAGGGCTCATTGGAACGGAAATTAAAAGTTCTAGTGCCCTTTTTAAGTGACCAAAAAAAATGGAGGGCAACTAGGCCCCCTCCCACGCTCATTTTTTTTCCAAAGTCACCCGATCAAAATTTTGAGATAGCCATTTTGTCCAGCATGGTCGAAAAATATGATAAAAAAAATGTCTTTTAGGATGACTTGATCCCCCAAAGTCCCCAGGGGGAGGGCTGAAAGTTATGAACTTTACTCAATGTTACATATAGTATTGGTTATTGGGAAGTATACAGACTTTTTCAGAGGAGATTTTTTCTGGTAGGTGGGGGAGGAGAGGGTCGGGGGCTATATGGAAGGATCTTTCCATGAAGGAAGTTTTTCATGGGGGAAGGGACATTGCTATGAAGGGGGCGCCGGATTTCCCAGCATTATTAAAGAAAAAGATCAGGAATTAAATAAAAAAAAAAAAACAAGTTTTTCAAACTGATCAACTGATTGTGATTAAGAGGTCATTTTTAAAGAACTGGAAAAAATTCGAACATAGTTTAAAGAGCAGGGTATTGACTAGGGGGCGAACCCTCTAATATACGTGTTAAAAATTTATGAATATAGAAGTTCGTTACGTAATTAATTCTAAGTTACGTATATTTATTACTATATAAAAATGTTCGTAAATAAAATTAAACAAGTTTCGAGAAAGCCATTTAAACCAAATATAATATGCAAATTTTGTTTTAATTATTCATGTTACGGTGAGCCAAAATCAAAACCTGCATTAATTCAAAAACGTTCAAAAAATTAAATAAAAAAAACAAGTTTTTTTAACTGAAAGTAAGGAACGACGTTAAAACTTAAAACGAACAGAATTATTCCGTATATGAAGGGGGCTGTCCCCTCCTCAACGCCTCGCTCTTTACGCTAAAGTTTGACTTTCTCACACAACTCTATTTTTTTAAACAATAAAAAAACTTTAGCGTAAAGAGCGAGGCGTTGAGGAGGGGACAGCCCCCTTCATATACGGAATAATTTCTGTTCGTTTTAAGTTTTAACGTCGTTCCTTACTTTCAGTTAAAAAAACTTGTTTTTTTTTTTTTATTTAATATCATACAAGTACCAACTTTATATATTTTAAATGATTAGACAAACCGGTAATTAAATTTTTAATAAAACAAATATCATTTTGCACTTATGCACTAAGCAGGCGCCAAATTGAAAGAAAAAGAAAGAAATGTGGGTGAAAAAGCATTACAAATCAGCTGAAAGTCATGTTAACCCGGTTAAGAAGGTGCAGCTTCCCGGCTATGAAGGTGTTGATATCTTTGGGAATATTTTAGAATTTTTACGGACGAATGGTGTTGCCCAATTTAACTGTAGGGCCTATTGCTTATTTCCGCGGTTCAATTTGGCAACAATGGACGAAATGTGGTACTGCCCTAAAAACTTCATAATTTTTAAATAGCCAAAAGAAACTCTTAGGAAACGGGGATTTATAGGCAAAAATGTTTTTTTTGTTTTGATTGGTAGTTAAGAACAACCTTATTAGAGCTTGGAGTAGAGCTCATATTCGGTACTTTCCCATTATGTGGACACCTCGCTATAGACAGTCGAATGAATGCAGTGATGAAGACTCGTTTTAAAGCGGGTAATTGTTATCTAAATTGATCGAAGAGGGAGTTTCTTATTGAATTTAGAATGTTTAAGCTGTTTGTTTTTTTGGGGTGTTTAGGGGGAGAAAAAGGTACCTAGGTTAGGTATTTAATATATGCAATGCTTTAACCCCCACGCCCCCCCCTAATGTGCAAATATATAGCCCAAATTTGTTTAGAAACTATTATATATTCATCCTATTTTGTGTTATTTCGTTAGCATTAACCAAACGACTTTTTATAGGTGTCCACATAATGGGAAAGTGCCCAATATTCTTTCACCGGTCATGATATCACTAACTTTAGTGTACAATTTAAATTCTCGAAAAAATCAAGCAAACTCTGTTTTCAGTAAAGCACTAGTTTTCAAATTCAAGAATATTATTTGTTCGAAGTGAACGAGAATACTATCAATCAGTTTGTTTGAGCTAGTTTTATAGATTTAAATGGAGCTTAATCGCGGAGCAATATTTTTTGCTCTTTTAAGTTTCAACTTCACTGTTTACATAGATCGCAGAAACGTGTTCTTTTATTTACTTTTTTTTTTTTTTTTTTTTTTTTTTTTTTTTTTTTTTTTTTTTTTTTTTTTTTTAATCTAGACAATAAAGAAGACAAGAAGAAAATAGTGGAAAAATATAGATTTTATTTCCCGCCTCTCTCAAAATTTCCACGAAATATACGTAACTTCATTTTTTTTATATAATAGCTTTTTTGTTGGGTGGATGCATGGGTTATGTGTGTGTTGGTAATTGGAATGAATTGTTGGTAGGAAGGGTTGTTACGACAGGGACCCGGATAAGTCCACAATTTTTCTCTCTCTTATTTTTTTCCTTATTTAATTATAGCATTAGCATGCATGTATATAGGGTTGATAAACTCCGAACAAGAGCAGGCTTAAGGAGGGTCAAGTATTTTGTTGTTCCTTTGTTGTTGTTTTTTTTTCCAAAACTCAATCTTAATATTATCATACAGATAAGAATCCCGAGGATATATAGCACGGTTGTAGCAGTAGCTGCAGCCTAGTAACCGCAAGCAGGATTGTGTCCTGAGGAGCCTCAGACATTTTTACGGTGCAATAAGATGTTAGCAATAATAGCAGTTTTCGAATAATACGATTGGCTAAAAGGAAAACACATCACAAAAATAAATCAAGGAATAAAAAGGGACTTTCAAGACGGAAGTATAGGCCAGAAATCTCTTTTTCTCTTTAGTCAAGGAGGCACACTTGTGCCTCTATAAAGAGGCGACCCACCACAGTGTTAAGCGATTTCTGGTCCTAGCGGTCGCAGAGAGACAGCGGTAATCGCATTTTGTATCCCAAGCTCAAACTAAGAAACGTGCAAAATTTCACCCCCTCCGACTTTATCTTCATGGATAAAAGTGGGCCGGAAGTTTCGACCCTCCGACCAAAGCCTCCCTTTAACGTTGTCCGATTGGGTTGAAATTTAGAGGTTAAGCTTTACTAGGGCCGGGAGCTTATCCTCGAAATTTCAGCTCAATCCGATCACTTCTTCCCTGTTTTCCAAAAAACCCAAATATAGCCACTTAAAGTGCATTTCTCTTTTTTTTTCTTATCCACGCCTACAGGCCACAGTTGGCAACTGATCCGGGTGAATGAGGACTCATTCGAAGCAGAATTCGACCTGTTAGGGCCTTTTGATATTTTCAGACCGAAAAAATTATCCCCCGAATTTACATTTACGAAAAACCTCGTTTTCCTATAATAGCCCATGTTCATTTTTCCCACCACAACCCCCCTTTAACGTTGTCTGATCGGGCTGAAATTTAGAGGATAAGCTTTCCTGGGGCCTGGGAGCTTATCCTCGAAATTTCAGCTCAATCTGATCACTGTTTTCCAAAAACCAAAGATCAAGTTTTGCTTGCGTCAAAATAGATTCCCCTTACTAAAAAACAATTACAATTATGTCTCTTTAGTGCAGCGGTCGAGACTCCAGACTGTCAGGCGGAAAACCCGGGTTCGATTCACCGTTAGAGAAAATTTTTTATATACTGAATTTAAATTTTAAAAAAGAAACTCAGTTTCTTTTTTAAATTATTTGAAAAAAATTACGTTTTCTAAAGAGTTAAAGAGGCTGAGTTACAAGGTCGACCCTTAAAACGTACAGGGATTAGGAGGCACAGTTGGGGGGCTGTTAAAGAGGCTGAGTCACAAGTTCGAACCTTAAAACGTACAGGGATTAGGAGGTGCAGTTGGGGGGCTGCCGCCCCCCAAACCCCCGCTTCTGTATATGAAAGGGGCTGTGCCCTCCTCAACGCCTCCAACGCCTTTCTAAAGAGTTAAAGAGGCTGAGTTACAAGGTCGAACCTTAAAACGTACAAACTTTAAATTCAATGTAAACTCAACGCCTCGCTCTTTACGCTAAAGTTTTTATTGTTTAAAAAAAGAGTTGTGAGAAAGTCAAACTTTAGCGTAATTAGGAGGCACCCTGTACGACGTGATTTGAGTATTCAGGAATTAAAAGCCTTAACACAAGATGTTGAAGAGCGAGGGGTTTGGGGGGCGGCAGCCCCCCAACTTTAACTCCTGACACGATCAGCTAACAGTTAGTCAAGCAATAATAAGTAATAAACTGTACAAAAACGTGCAGAAATTATTTGAAAAAAACTACGTTTTCTAAAGAGTTAAAGAGGCTGAGTTACAAGGTCGAACCTTAAAACGTACAGGGATTAGGAGGCACAGTTGGGTGGCTGCCGCCCCCCCCCCAAAACCTCCCGCTTTCTCAGCCTTTAAATAAAAAAAAAGTTCTTTAAACTGAAAGTAAGGAGCGACATTAAATCTTAAAACGAACAGAAATTATTCCGTATATGAAAGGGGTTGTGCCCTCCTCAACGCCTCGCTCTTTACGCTAAAGTTTGACTTTCTCACAACTCTTTTTTTTAAACAATAAAAACCTTAGCGTAAAGAGCGAGGCGTTGAGGAGGGCACAGCCCCTTTCATATACGGAATAATTTCTGTTCGTTTTAAGATTTAATGTCGCTCCTTACTTTCAGTTTTAAAGAACTTTTTTTTTTATTTAAAGGCTGCGAAAGCGAGGGGTTTGGGGGGGCGGCAGCCCCCCAACTGTGCCTCCTAATCCCTGTACGTTTTAAGGTTCGACCTTGTAAACTCAGCCTCTTTAACTCTTTAGAAAACGTAGTTTTTTTCAAATAATACTACTTAGAAAGCCTCAATTCACTCTATTCAACTTTTCTACTCAAACAACTATATCGCCTTCTTCCAAATGAGGAACGCTTCACAAACAGCAGACAGTTGGAAGTAGGGAAAAATCAATAGGTCTCTCTATCGACCATCAATCCTCCGTGGAGAATCCATAGGAGATACGCGTAAAAGCAACAACAACCGAGGAAAAGTTCAAGTGTACCATTGGGTAATAAGATATTCTAAAGACCATTAGAAAAGGATCTCGCAGCTTGTCTAAAACAGAATTTGAAACAGAGACTGGGGAACATAGGAATATTTTGATCTATAGACAACAGCTTGAGAGACGAAACAAACGAATTTTAGAATCAAAAAGAGTAACAAAATTTGGTCAGACTATGATGTTGATGCTTCTTTTCCATCATCAAAATGCTTCAGCTATCAAGTTAAAAAAGTCGTCTTTTCAAATTTTTCGATTGCAAAGAGTTCAAATTTGCTTTCATTTAAAAAGGTAAGCAGCATTAAAAAAAATAGAGAGGGCTCTCCAACCTCCACCATCTGGAGCGCATTTCGGAGTATGTTTCCCACACATGTTATGTTCTGCGCCACGACTGGGCATGTTTCTACACGCCGCACCTAATCACACCACACCAGGGTTGCCAACCACTGACGTCCAAAAAGAATGCAAATCAAGGCCAAAAAAGAGTATTTTTATTGTTCGAAAATAGTGCAAGACAAAAATCGAGGGGTTAACAACTGGGCATTTTGAGGGACACCTGGAGGCATGAGGCACGGAGGCACGCCAGAGGTATTAAAAATGGACAGGGAAGGAAACTTATAAAATATTCCAAAGGGCGCAATATGTAAATATATACAGCTTGCCTGTTATTCGGTATCTGTCGAATATTTCAGCACCTTCAAAAGCGATCTTTTAAAACTTGGAAAAAATCATTTACGGGTTTATTCGGCAAGGAAAAGAACCCCCAAGACTGAAAACAACTGATATGTACATAAAGAAGAAGAACGGAGGACTGCAAGTTGTTGATATCCATGCAAAAAAAACTAGGTAACCTTACGATGGCACTGATGGTGTCACTTTTTTCTATTGCACATGCAGCGTTGCCACCAGCTCAAAAATAAAATTCCGATTTTTCTTCAAAAAAAACCCGAAATTTCAAAAAAAAATCCGGAACACGGTTTTTAAGTTATACAACATAGGGCTGCGCGGTGATGACGTAAAAAGCAAGGTGCGAAATTCAAAGTACCGTGAAACGTGGTTTCTAGTTGTAACTAACAACTGATTGTCAAATTCCTAGTATCATTTCGACGTTAAAAAAACGTTCTGGGGGATTAGTAGGATCTACGACAAATATTTTAGGCCAAAACAATTCGCCAAAGTTCCGAAAAAAAAACGTGTCTACGCATCCACGTTTCATAGTTATTTGAATTTCCCGCCCAAGAATTGACGTCACGCTTTGCAGCCCTATTCAATATGGCTTGGCCAGCGGTAAAAGTTGCCTTTTATCACATCTTCACACGTCCCTTTCCCTTTTATCATACCTGCTTTTCTGTTTAGTGGCTGTGCCAAGACGCACCCTTGGATCTCGGATTCTTAATTGTACTAAAAAAAAGGAATCTGTTGCTTTGACACGAAAGAATCCGGAAGAAACACAGATCCCTTTTTCCCGAATGTACTTAGAATCCAACTTTCTGGTATTAAACCCAGGCCTTTGGGTATTTGAAGAGAAAACTGTAAAGCAACAGTCAGAAAAACTGTTACTACCGAGTTATTAGTAAAAAGCGCTAAGTAAAGCAACCAACTAAAAAAAATAAAGTTTCTCAGATATTTATTGATACGTTTCAGTAATCATCTCGATAATCACAGCTCAAATGACAACCCTAAGAAACTGGAAAAATGAGCTTCAGTAAATCAAACTAAGCTCGGTTAGCACAAGTATAAACACTAAGTCTTCTACTACTAAGTCTTCTACTGAGCATAACAAGTTTTCCGATGGTATTCATCGCTTCCGCTGCCCTAGATCTCGGAATGCATTCGAGACTCATAAAATTATATCAAGAACTCAAGCGAATGGGGGACGAGGGGCACACGCACTTGAGCTGGAAGGACCAGCCCCGCCGTGGGTGGCCTCCTCGTCCGTAGGAGACATGGTTCAAGATTCTGTTCAGTTCTGTGCCCCATGCACGTCGGTATTAAGGTTATTTTGGTTTTTTGTCGATGGGTTGGTTGTATTTTTTTTTTTTTTTTGATTAAGGTTGGTCGTAAAAGGGCTGAAAAAAAAAAAGAAAAAAAGAAGGAAAAAAAGTGCCACCGCAAGAATGGGTTTCTTGTGGACGGAGGACGCCCAGTTTACGGGAGAGCAAATAGTTTTTTTTGTGTGTTAAAAAATTTTAAAGTTGTAAGAGTAAGCCTTTTGGAAGACCACCTTTAAAATTCGAATTCGTGTTAGTGAAAATTGAAGGATATGAACTTTAAGAAATTGAAGTAAAAAATGCCACCGGAAAAGCGTCTCCTAGAGGGGGAAGGACACCCTGGAATGGGGGGAGTGATAGATATTTGGCAAGAAAAAAGTTAAATGGTAGTGTACCTTCATGTCCACTAATACATTGACTGGTATATAATAATTTTTTTTTTGAAGTTTAGGTGATACGATAATGTATAAAGTTGTAATATGTATATGTTTTTTGTATTACAATATCACCGAGTGGAGAGGAGGAGGGGAGGGAAAAAATAACAACTACCTCTGAAAAATGTTAAACAAAATTCCTTCTGTTGACACACAAAACATGGCGATGGTGGTGGTTATGGTCTTGAAGTCAGTTTTGGGTTTAGGTGCCATTTTTAACATGATGATTGCGATGCTGACGAGACATCAAAAAAGTGGAACCCTTTCTTCTGGATAAATGAATTCAGCTTTGTGAAGGCGTCTGAGTCAAAGCCAAAGACAATGTTGGTGCCGATTTCTATAGAAACGGGTTCTGCTAAATGCATGATATACAGGCTGGAGTCACAGTAACCCTGGTCTACCAATGCGGCAGTTAATGTGAGATCAGCATTCAGCCGGAACCACTGGCACAGAATTCCTATGTCGTCAGGGAACGGCATCGCCATATTCTGTGCGTCAACAGAATGGCATCTTCGCCCAGACAAGTAGCCAAACTGTATGACCCGCCCAACTAATACTCTCTTTCCCCTGCCAACCGGTCTGTAAACGCACCATTCACCGATACGCAATTCCGATTTCAAACCGACCTCTGCATTGGTTTGTGGCAACTCACGTAGTCCTACTCGTCGGCCCTGGACCATCACCCGTTTTAATCGGTCACTACTCAGCTTCTCAGAGCTTTCCCTCAGAAGCCACAGCAGCGTGGATTTTTTTTATTGGTGTTATGGAGCCGTCAGAAGTCTTGACAAGACAAAACCTAGAATTCTTCATGTTCGTCACAGGCTCACTACCCCAATTTTCCTCAACTTGGTGTTTCACACAGTGAGCAATCACTGGCAAATCTTCAAAGATGCCGTCACTTTCCGAGCCCGATTCAGTGTCAGTCGCGGAAGCCTTTTCCTGCTTATCGGACAAAGTATTTTCCTCTGAGTCATCGTCTGAGTCACTGTCGTGAAGTACAGAAAGACGAACATTCGGTACTTGGTGACCGAAAGCAGAAAGTACGTCGTCGGGTATCAAGGCTTTCATTATTCGCTGGCTTTCAATACGAGCTCGCCCTAGCACGAGCTTGATTTCATCGTCCCCGGGCAAAGAAAAATCGGAACTGACAGACACAACACCAATAGGTCTACCTCGCTTGGCCTTGGGCAAGGACAACTGTTCATTAGAATATTGAGCTTCAAAATCCGTTATACTTTCATATCGACGAATTCGATGTAGAAGTTGGAGGAACGAAAAGCTTATTACAGTACTGTAAGTGCTGGTCTGAGACCGCATCTTCCTAAAAAAATCTTCACATGGTTGGCTATTCATGTCGGAGAGTTTGAAAAGACGTTCGATCCCAAGCCGTTTGAATCGACAAATGAGAAGCACTAGGAATGCATATTTATCTCTAGGCAATGGTAAAGGTTGGTGGTAATAAAATTCTCGTTCAAAGCATAATGTCCACTTTTTAGGACCCAGGATCTCCAATGTCGAACGCAGTAAACACACGACCAACTAAAGATAACCTCTCAAGAGGAGAAAGTTTGCCGTCGTAAAAAAACGCGCCGTACGCTTTCCATAAGCCAAAGATAAAACTGTGTTCCTTTGCTTCCAGGAACACGCTGTTTCAGGTGTGCCGGAGGCACGGAGGCACAGCCGCAGCCACGAAGGAAGGGACACCTGCGACGGTCAGTTATTAGCCCCTCGACAAAAAACATTGCACGCGTACAGCTTTCAAAGCTTGCGCATCATCTCTTAAGCATAAAAGAGTGCATTTAAAACGAATAGTTTGCAAGTTGGTAATCCTGTTCCTTGGGTTAACTACACTTCTGACGAAGTTACCATCTGCTGACGTTCAAAGTGAATGAAAACTAACACCCAAAAACAGTGATTTTGTGCTAAGCGTGGCGGGACTATGTTGTACCAAGCGTGATGGAACTATGAAAAGAGTGCCACAACTGTGCGGCACGCGTAGCGTTTCAATATAGGCACTCCCTCAAATTGAGACTAATAATGGACCATTGGGTCCCTGACTTTCATGCGTGATTTGATTATTGAACTTCACAAAAGTTATGGACAATAACAGACAAACTGTACTAATAGCAGTGCTAATCATCTCTCTTCGGTGTTCTTCTTAAGCAGGCTTACACCTTTTTTCGGACTGGGATTCACTTCAAAAATACAAAAACTAGCCTATAGTAGCTGTACACCCTGTAGGCAGCCACCCGGAACCCCTTACACATGACCTGCTCATCCGGTAGATTCGGTAAAGGTGTGGTTACACACAATAAAACTTATAAACCACAGTTATCTGATTACATGGTTTCATTCAAAAGAAAAACATGGAATATCTATTTTTAGTATTCAAACAAAAACATAGCCGCAATACTAGCATATGATCATTAGCTCTATTAATGAATACTTCTCCCATTTAACATAAAATATTTTAGACATTCTCGAATATCCGTGTTTTCTTCTCTTTTTTTTGAATTCAGCAGAGCATTCATATTACTCGTGATAAGGAGTTCTGGTCATCATCCCGATACCTTTAAACTGCACGACTATGGTTGAAGACCTACAAAAAATTAGCTGAAATGTATGCCTAAAAATTGTAAAAGAGTTGTATGCGTGAATTGTTATCAATCTTCTTCTTCAATAGACTAAACTAAAAAAAAAAAAAAACACTATAAAATCGGCATATGATTTTAAAAGAAAAGAGTAAACTCCCCCAAAAACCGGGATTTACAGTATTTCGGGAAAGGGAAGTTTCAATGGTAAAGCGCAAATTTCGTTCACTCAAAATACGACTTCGAACCTTCAAAATTGGTAACTTTTTTGAATAAGATCTATAAGCATTTAGCAAAGAGAAACAGATGATCAAGTTTACTATATTGGCGTGAGATTGTAAAAGGTCATTCACGTTAAATAATTTATCGTAAGCATCATTTTTTTTACTGAAGACTGCAGAGTCAAGTACTTTAAGAAGAATCAGTCTTGTCGGGGAAGACTGGCCAAAAGAGAACCTCAGCCAGGGCCTATATCCGCGACTTTTTTTTCGGGGGGGGGGGGGGGGGGGGGGTACGAAAGATTTTTTTTTTTGGGGGGGGAGTCCAGAAAAACTTCAAAAAACGCATAAGATTCGTTTATATTCATTTTTGTTACGTTATTACAAGTTCGAAAAACATTTCGGGGGGAGAATTCAAAAACCCCTACCCCCCCCCCCTGGATACTTCCTTGACCTTAGCATCGAGAAAACTAGAAAATAGCTGCAAGGCAAAGGTACATGCACAGTAAGCTGCGATGGCAGATGAAAAAAAAACATAACTGCACTGAAAAGATAGGAAGTAACGTGCATGCGGACAAAACTATAATACAGTTGTACACGGGTTCAATCCTTATGGGGGCGGGGTATAAGAGTATTTTAATTAACTATTTCTCCATCTCTCGCTCTTTTTTTTCTCTCTCTGTCACAAGATTTAAGGGTTGTTTGCTTTTAAAATCTTAAACATAAATGAATGAATTAGTTTCAGGTCTATCAACTGGCCGAAATCAGAATTATGATTCGGCCAGTTAGATTAGAATTATGAATATCTTCGACTTAGAGAAGGATCTAAACTTGTTTCAGAAATCAGAAAACCTTTTCAACTTATTATTCAGTCTTATATATATATTATTTATGCCCGCTTACAATGGAGAAAAAAAAAGAAAAAAAAAGCGGAGTACAAAATGAAACAAACAAAAAGAAAAACATGTTCAACACTAAAAATTAAATACAGGTATTTCATTCACAGAAACAGTTGAGTCAGCGGTGAGTCATAGAGTTTACTGAGGGATCGTCTTGAGGCTCTCCGTTCTAGATCAATCACCTTGGTTGAGGATCAAGGATTCCATATATGGATGAGATCTCCGTGTTAGAAAATCTTAGTGGAAGACCCAGCAAAAATTTTGCAAATCTGTAGTACGTGGTTCGTATTTTTCGACGCTCGGTGAGGGACAACATTTCCACAAGGGTGATATATACCAGATGGCAGGAGAGACGACGGCGTTGAATAGTTTTGACTTAATAAATCGATTAAATGACCACTTGCATTTCCATATGCTGAGCGGATAGATTTACAGACTGATTCAGCCAACAAGCCTCTAGTTGACCTAGGCGTCTGGCCATACGTGATACCAAGGTAATTTAGGGACTGGGACTGCTGGATTCTGATACCGTCAAGGACAAGATTGGAATTGGTCGAGTTGGTGCCGCTAAAAACGATAAATTCGATTTTCTCTATATTGACTCGTAGTCCTATTCTTCTGTATAGGGTCACTAAAAGACGAAGATTCTCTTGTAGACCCCTCAGCGTGCTGCTTAGGGGTCATCTGCATAAGAAATGAAACTTAGATCCAAAAGCCTCCAAAAAGAAGGTCCCACGAACGAATCTAGTTACAGAGTAAATCGCAGAATTAAAGATGATCGGGCTTAGAGCAGATCCTTGCCGAACTCCTTTGAAGAGCCGAATGGGTTCAGAAAGCTTTTGGCTTGCGGTGACCGGCGATTGTTTCCCATCCCAAAGCTAGACGAATATGCGTGTGGGAGTACCAGTCATGGAGAACAAGGACAATGCGGGGGTCGACTCCTGAATCTAAGAGGCACCACAGTGCCTGCGATTGGACGACAGAATCGAACGCAGCGGAAATGTCGACACTGCAGGCAAAGAGTGGCTTTTTAACTAAAGATGTAGACCTCATTATTCTTCTTAGTAGCCGATGGGCGTGTCCACAGCCCAACCCATTTCTGAATCCAAGTTGTTTGTCTCCATTAGAGCGTGTGACGTAATATGGGGCAAACAGTACCTTCTCAAATACTTTGCTGATAAACCGATGAAACTGTGATTGGTCTGTAGCTTTTACAAAGCAAGGGATCTCGATTCTTTTTTCAGAATATTGGATGTGCGGCAACCATGAAAGTTGGCAGGTGTGAGTCCCTGCTCGATGCTCATTTGGAATAGTAAGGCTAAGTACTCATGTAGACGTTCTGTGCCGTGCTGTAAGTGCCTCGGAGTGATCCCATCGAGCCCTGGAGACTTGTTCTTTTTCAATTTTCTCACAATTATCTCAATATGCCATTTGGAAACAATGACATCAGTGCGGCGGAGTTTGCGCTGATTAATTGCCTATCTAACTCAGATTTATATACGGAGTCCAGCTCGTTGGGTGGTGGCGCAAACACGTCCTTGTAATGGTTTACCCAACTTTTCGGGAATGGGACTTTGCACATCAGCGTCGGCCCTGTTAGATTGGAATCGCTTCCATAAGATGTTTGGGTCACTCCTGCAATCACAAGACAACTTCTCTACTTGCTGGACTTGCATATTCTCGACAGTACGTTTGAATTCTTTTTTGGCATGTCGAAAGCACTGAAAAACTACTCCAGAGCGGGGTTTGTCGCAGTCCTTCCACAATTCGTACCAGAACTTGGATCTCTTCTTGGCAAACTTGACATTTGGGTTATCCCATCCCTTTTTACGAGTGTTGGGGGTACACTTTTGCCACTGGAACAGCGGCAGATTCCGCAAGCTTCGTCGAATGAACAATTTCGGAGCAAAAGATGTTCAGGGATAGTCTGTCTTCATTTTGGCCATGAGTAAGCAGGTGGAACGGTACTTTTGATTTTAGCAAGAGTTGAGTCAAGAATTATCTTTGTACAAGGACTGATCTATCCTTTGCCATTCACTCTTGATAAACCATGATCGCCGGGGCACCGCTTGTAGGTGGAGCATGGTACCATTAAGCTAATCCCAAGGTGATCGCTACAATTGTGTTCCGAGTCAACAATGGCTTTAATCCCGGTCGGAAGTAGGAAATTTACGAAAAAAGTGATCGATATCTGATGTAGCCAGGGATGCGCTGTGGACAAACGTGAAGGACTGGGATTATGGAACTGGGGCCATAGCGTTGGCAGACACCCCCTTAATATGGTGAAAAAAAAACGATCATCATCCAGAAGCTGACAGTTTGAAGTCCCCACAGATAATAATCTTTTCTGACTTGTATTGTTCGGCCAACCTCCCGAGTCTCGCAAAGCCTTCGTGTAACGCCTTTCTGAGAGGACATCACGATTAATTTGTAGGGAGGTACACTGATATGACTATAAAGCCATTTGGACCAGGAACTCTGATCGCAGAAAAAACGAATCGCATGAATCAATTAGCGTGCATTGCAAATTGGAGTCTGCAATGATCAAGATTCCACCACTCGGCCTTCCAACTGAGCTGTTGCGGATAGCAGGCTGCAAAAAATAGTCCTTTCCTGGAAATCGGTCAAGGATTGCTGAATGATCGGCTGTTACCAAATGTTCCTGAATGCATATTATGCTATGCTTGGTTACTAGATCACTTAAAAGAGTTAATACAAAGAAAATTTCAAAAAGTTAATTTGTGGATATATAAAGCTGAGTCTCTTTCATCAAATGACAGAAAAATGCCGTCTTACGCTGAAAAATCAAAACCATAGGACAGAAGAAAAACAGTTGCACAGGGAAGATAAACCTTTACATTGAAATAAATAACATTCAAATAATTCGACAAATAATTCGTCGCACCCAATATCTAGGGGAGGAGCCATTTCCAGGGGGGTACACACTTTTTTAGAATGATGATAATACATTAAACCATAGCTAGCAGGGCCATATCCAGTGGGGGGGCTACCTTTTTTGACCCCCCCCCCCCCCGAAATGTTTGTCTGACTCGTAAAAACGTAACAAAAATGGATATAAACAAATTTTTGTGTGCGTTTTTTTTTGAGTTTTTTTTTTATAAAACCCCCCCGATTTTTTTGGTAAAAACCCCTCCGAAAAAAAAATCCTGGGTGCGGCCTTGATAGCTATAGTCATAGCATTAAAAACATAGATATGATTATCTTTATGCAAAATTTATGTACGTATCTGTTAAACTTTCGCCAAAGCAAAATTAACGAAGTATTTAAGCTTTTTGGGGAAAAAAATTTTCTCCATCAGGCTTGTTTTGTCTATAGAGCTCAACTTCTACTGGAAGGTTATATGCAGGCATGGAAAAGGTTCCAAAGCTACCAGTAGCAAAATTCGACAGAATTCCGAAGCTGCTAACACTTTTAGCAGCAGAAATTGTGTTTTAACAGCTTTTCTTTGAGCAAAAAGTATTTTTTATAAGTAAAAATGGTATTTTCAGACAAACTCTGCCAACAAATTCGCAAACTGCCAAGTAGCATTGCTACTTTGCCACCCCACTTTTTGCACGGCAGATTTATATATATTATTGCTTTCCCAAAACACATTTATCAACAGTAGGCCTAATATCTTCATTAAGACCATAATAATAAATAGAGAAAAAAACTATCTTACAAATCTTTTGACCTAAAAGCTAAAATAAATTTCATGACAAACAGTTTTTAGTAGCCCAGTATATATTTATATTTATTTATTTATTTATCTATTTTTTTTTCTCGAAAGCAAATTTTTCTAAAGATTGGCCTAAGTATCCTACTACATTTCCTAAGGAAAAAATTTTTCTTACTACATTTTCCGATGTAAAAAAAAAAAAAAAAAACGATCTAGATAGGTCACGAGGTCAATTATATTGACCACACTCAAGAAATTTTATTTGTCCGATCTGAGTAAACCAGTTTCTCTGTCTGCATTCGGAGATAATTAGCTTAGTCTCAATGAGATAAACTACTATTCAGGTATATCTTAATTAAAATTTAATATATATAGTTGGTTAGGTATTTAATATAATGCATCCTGGGCGGCCTGCTTCCATAATTCTCTGTTGTAGCTTCCATAATTTTGTTTCTAAAGTATTATATTTTCATTATATTTTCATCATATTTTCATATATTTCATTATGATTAACCTACTTTACTTCTTCAGTATGGTCGATACAATTGACTAGTACCGGGCACGACTTTGAGAAAATTCTATCAAGACCTCAATTTTGAAAAAAAAAAAAAACACTTTTTATACGAATGACGTCACAAATACTTGAAATAGTTATGATAAATTTGGTTGAAAAAATGAGTAGCGCTAAATATTTTCAAAAGCGCGATTACAATTTAATTTGACTGTCCATAGTACAGAATATTTGTCGGTCTTAGGCTAATATGCAAAATGGTTTGCTGAAAAAAAAAACTAAAGCTGTTTTGGGAAAAAGATTAAGACAATATTTGTTCACACCGAGCGAAGCTCGCTCCCCTGATTTGGTAATGAGGAGAATATTCCTCAATCTATGTTCAGTAGACCTTATAAGATCAACAATAAAACAATGAACCAGCTATATTTCATCTACTCAAAACAACACGCTTAATCACAAACGTACAATATATTATCTAGCGAAACAAATTAAGTGATAGGATGGGCGTTGCTGCCCTCGTCTTAATTGCGGAGAAATAACCCAACGCTTGAATTCAGCATTCTCTGAGTATCTAAATCCGTATAACAGCTTTAATTTTTTTTTTTCTTAAGAATTTATAGGGTAAAGTAGCTAATTAGCATTCCACATATTCTTTGAAAAGAGATTATTTTTCGCAAAAAAAATCAAATGCTAACCAAACGTCGATCAGGGTATTACAAGCGAGTTGACAATATCATTTTTACCACCGAGATAAACATGATACAAATAATACTGTATAATACAAAATAGTCCGCGACAAAAAATACTAATCAAACAGTTCGTGGCAACGAACTGTAAATAAGGAACGATGCGGCTCAATAGCGACCGAAACTCTAAAAAACCGAAATTTTGACACCAATAGATCAAACAGTTCGTGGTAACGAACTGTAAGTAAGGAGCGACCCGGCTCAATGGTAACCGAAACTCTAAAAAACAGGATTTTGATACCAATAGATACATCAAAAGAATCAGATTTTAATTCTGATTTCAAATATATAAGTTTCATTAAGTTTAATCTTACCCATCAAAAGTTACGTGCCTGAGAAAATTTGGCTGATTTTCGAAAAAAAAAAAGAGGGAAAGACCCCCTAAAAGTTATAGAACCTTAATGAAAATCACACCATCATATTCAGCGTATCAGAGAACCCTACTGTAGAGGTTTCAAGCTCCTATCTACAAAAATGTGGAATTTTCCATTTTTTGCCAGAAGAAAGATCACGGATGCTGTGTTTTATTTGTTTGTTTGTTTGTTTTTTTTTTTTTTTTTTTTGACCAGGGGTGATCGTATCGACCCAGTGGTCCTAGAATATCGTGGGAGGGCTCATTGGAACGGAAATTAAAAGTTCTAGTGCCCTTTTTAAGTGACCAAAAAAAAATGGAGGGCAACTAGGCCCCCTCCCACGCTCATTTTTTTCCCAAAGTCACCCGATCAAAATTTTGAGATAACCATTTTGTTTCAGCATGGTCGAAAATATGATAAAAATGTCTTTTAGGATGACTTGATCCCCCAAAGTCCCCAGGGGGAGGGCTGAAAGTTATGAACTTTACTCAATGTTAACATATAGTATTGGTTATTGGAAGTATACAGACTTTTTCAGAGGAGATTTTTTCTGGTAGGTGGGGGAAGGAGAGGGTCGGGGGCTATATGGAAGGATCTTTCCATGAAGGAAGTTTTCATGGGGAAGGGACATTGCTATTGAAGGGGGCGCCGGATTTCCAGCATTATTAAAGAAAAAGATCAGGAATTAAATAAAAAAAAAACAAGTTTTTCAACTGATCAACTGATTGTGATTAAGAGGTCATTTTTAAAGAACTGGAAAAAAAAATTCGAACTATAGTTTAAAAGAGCAGGGTATTGACTAGGGGGCGAACCCCTAATATACGTGTTAAAAATTTATGAATATAGAAGTTCGTTACGTAAGTTAATTCTAAGTTACGTATATTTATTACTAATAAAAACGTTCGTAAATAAAATTAAACAAGTTTCGAGAAAGCCATTTAACCAAATATAATATGCAAATTTGTTGTTTTAATTATTCATGTACGGTGAGCCAAAATCAAAACCTGCATTAATTCAAAAACGTTCAAAAATTAATAAAAAAAAACAAGTTTTTTTAACTGAAAGTAAGGAAACGACGTTAAAACTTAAAACGAACAGAAATTATTCCGTATATGAAGGGGGCTGTCCCCTCCTCAACGCCTCGCTCTTTACGCTAAAGTTTGAACTCTGTCTTACAACTTTATTTTTTAAAACAATATAAAACACTTTAGTGTAAAGAGCGAGGCGTTGAGGAGGGGACAGCCCCCTCATATACGGAATAATTTCTGTTCGTTTTAAGTTTTAACGTCGTTCCTTACTTTCAGTTAAAAAAACTTGTTTTTTTTATTTTATGTTAAAAGAATCGGCTTATTATGCTGATTGCAAATATATCAAATTCGCTCATTCTAGTAATACCCATCAAAGGCTACAAGCCAGAGAAAATTTACCTGATTTTCGAAAAAGGAAGAAACACTCCCTAAAAGTGAAAAAATCTTAATGAAAATTCATCATCAGATTCTGTGTATCAGAAAACCCTACCATAGAGGTTTCAAGCTCCTATCTGCAAAACTGTGGAATTTTGTGTTTTTTTGCCAGAAGAAAGGTCAGAAAGGTTTTGTTTTATTTATTTTTCCCAGGGTGGTCGTATCGACCCTATGGTCCGAAAATACTGGGAGAGAGCCCATTGTTTACGTATTGTATCTATTATTGGGAAGTATGCATAAAATTTTCGGATGAGGGGTGGTAAATTTTCTGCTAGAGGGATTTTCTACGGGGAGATTTTTCCATGGGAAGGGGAGTTTCCAGGGGAGGGGGGGTGAACTTTTCAGGAGAAATTTTGCACTGGGGGAACTTGCCATAATTCCTATTCAAAATTCTTTTTCTTTGTCTTACTTTCTCTTTGCCGACTCAATTTTAAGCTTGGAGATGTTAAGGGCAATTGTTCGGGGTAAATTCACATAGGGAATGAATTGCCAGAAGGATCTTTTCGTGAGGCAGGGGTGAGGTAGACAGTTTCGTGAGGCAGGTTTTTTCCGTGGAGGCGTACCCAAATTTCTTAGCATCATTTAAGAAATGATAATTGAATAAATTTAAAAAACAAGTATTTTCAACTGAAAGCAAGGAGCAACATTAAAACTTAAAACGAACAGAAATTATTAGGTATATGAGGGGAGTACTCCTTAACACCTTGCTCTTTACGCTAAAGTTTGGATTTGTTCCCAATTCTTTAAGAACAACTCTTGAAACACAAGGGTCATTTAACTAGAACAATAAGAAGCTTTTTTAAAAGTCAAATAGCGACGAAGACCACAATGCCTTTCCATCACAAACATCAAAAACAAGAAGAACAGCAGGAAGTTATTTTCGTAAGACAGTGAAGATCATTCGAATGAATATTTCGACCCTATGTACAAGGGCTGTCCTCAGCAAAACAAAAATATATAAAAGAAGAAAGACTCACAACAACATGCGACCAATAAAACTAAAATACAATTTTTTTTTCAATTAATCTATTCAGTCCTGGTTGAATTTTTAAGGATGTCAGGATTTTTGAGTCCTGGTTGAACTTCACTGGAGTAAGGAAGTCAGTCCTGGTTGACTTCACTGAAGTAAGGATGAGGCCTGTTTTGAGTCCTGGTTGAACGCTGGAGTAAGGATGTCAGGACTGTTTTGAGCCCTGGTTAAATTTCGCTGGAGTAAGGATAAGGACATAACATGCGACCAGTTTTATTGGTCGCATGTTGTTGTGAGTCTTTCTTCTTTTACATTTTTTCGTTTTGCTGAAGACGGCCCTTGGACACAGGGCGAAATATTCATTCAAATTATCTTCACTGTTTTACGAAAAGAATTCCCTATTGTTCTTCTTCTTTTGAAGTTTGTCTTTTAAAAGTACAAAAAAATTTTAGCGTGAAGAGCTTTGAGGAGGGGGAGAACCTTATATAAGTTGTATTATGTTAAATCAATAAAAAAAAAACAGACTAATAAGTGATCCCTAGTTAAAGACTGTTCTAGTAGCTATTTTATATGTGTACTTAATCTAATCTATTTTCATTGGTTTTTGGCTAAATATTTAACAATTCTCACATTCTTCCCTTCATTTTTCTCACATGGTCTGCCTTGTCTTTTACAACGTCGGTGCAAAAATTTTCACGCAAATCAATTTTATCCAACTAAAAAAAATCGGATTTTTCAAACTGCTTTCACAGTAGCATTAAATAAAGTTCATTTGATAAGCATAAGGTAAGAACATTGTTGCTGTCGCAGATTGTTTAGAAGGGGAGAAGTTCTGTAAGATCACCAACCAATCAAGCACGTTGAATTTCTTTTTGAGGGGTCCAAAAATAACAATAAAAAAAAAAAAAAAAATTGGCCAATTACAATAAGAAGTACCAGGAAACCAACCATTCATATCTGAGATTAATGGCGGTTTTGATAGTAAGTTTTGATGGAATGTTGTACCAAGCCCTATAAACTTTTACCTATAGGCACTTTATAGGGACATTTTTTATATAGGGACACTTTATAGGGACATTATTACCTATAGGGACACTTTTGTTTTTGTATCTCGAAAAACGGAAGCCTCTTCATTCCCCACTGACTCGCTCAAGTTTTGTAACAAAGAAAAAAAACGATAATCGGCATTAGCTTCATTCATGAAAAATGGCAAATGCCCTTTTAAGGAAATTTTTCCTTAAAACAAGGAAAAGAAAGGATATTAATACACAATTGGGGCTCTTAAGAAGGAAATATGTTTAAAACAAATTACAATTCTTGCTTCATAATAAGCAGAAAACTTATACAATTTGTACAACAAAATTTTCAGATTTAAGAAGATTTTTTTCACGAATTTTTTTCAACAAATTTTTTCAGATTTTTATTCCACGAATGAAGCCAATCCCAGCGAGGGATTTTCCAATCGCTAATGATTCTTATTGAATTGATGCCTTTGGTAATTTAACTATTTCTCTAAGACTGCTTAATCCCAACGTGGGGCACTGGCCCCCGGTGGGGCACTGGCAATATTTTGGTGGGTCATGGACAGAACGTGCACCCTTTGGCTGACTGTACTTTAGAGCCTTAATTTTTAAAAATAAAACATTTTTCAATTCAAATGCATCTAAAGAGCAAAAAAGATAATAGAAGTATTGCAATGACGTTATACATTGTATAAAAGGCGTTGTATTTAGACAGTATTTTCCATTAGTATAAAATATGCCTAGAGGACGACCCCAAAAAAATACCAAGTTAATGACCTTTCAAGCTTCTTCAGATGAATAGACACAAATTTATGAACAACAAAATTTAAATATCACGAGGGGGCATCAGGATTTTAGAAATGCCTAGGTGGGGCATAGTGCCTAAACTGCTGAGAGGTTTACGAAATTATTAACCCCTCCTCACTATCAAATGTTAAAAATCGTACAGCAATATGCAGCCCCTGTTTGAAAAATCTTCTATAATTAACCTCCACTACACCCAAAGAAAAATATTGGACTTCTCCTAAAACGGAGTCGTGGCTACACCATGACGTTCTTTTCCAAATACACTTTTTAGGAAATATGTTAGTTATATTTAGAAGGGTACTATTGATCTTAGTTTTTGCGAAGCAAAGAATATTCCCCTAAGCAAATGGATGATCACTTGCATCATTTTTTTTTTTTTTTTTTTTTTTTTTTTTTTTTTTTTTTTTTTTTTTTTTTTTTTTTTTTTTTTTTTTTTTTTTTTTTTTTTTTTTTTTTTTTTTTTTTTTATGTTGCAATTCTTCAGATGGAATCTAGAGACAAATATTTATTTTTAATCATTTGTCTATTATATAATTCAGTTAGTAGCTTGATTATCATTGTTTATTTGGCCATTAACAATGGTGAGCTAACTATAATTAAACTATTATGATATAATCAATATATTTTTTTCCACTA
>CM051266.1:61282948-61295448 GCA_027921565.1 Artemia sinica | reverse complement strand
AAAACTCATGAGAGAGAAAACGGTTAGTCTCAAAAGGAAAAATCACAAGAACCATCTAGTGTTTGGCGGTTTTGTTTCGCCTTAAACTGCTGCAGACTTGTCCTTTCGGGTCTTTTTGAAATGTAGGCGAGGATTAATAAAGCAAAGCTTTGTTACGAAATAAAACATAAGGGGTCACACCTGTCCAAATGAATTTGCCATCTCTCCCATATTAAGTATTTTTTTTAGTTTGCTATTGATACTTGAGGGATTTTGTCGGTCTTTCTGTTGGTTTTTAAAAGAAAAAGAGACAAATATGTTAAAAGGAGAAAAAGCTAAAGCCGACAAATATTTTAACCTGCGCCACTTGTAATGATTCTTGAAAACAAAATCACTGATTCATTATATTAGTTTTTCTAATTTTCTTTGAAATCCACTAATTTCTAGATGATTTTACCAGACGCTGCACTATAGTAGTGTCAATGCTGTATCACATTTTTTGGAGGAGGAGGTTATTTTTGTTCGGAGTAGGGTTTACAAAAAAATGGTTCACATGTATTTTTACGTATGTGACTTCTATGTTATAAAAACATATATGTTACTTTTTTACGAGTTGGGCATTTTTTAGGGGAGGGAGGGGGGGGGGGGGTTTTGGGGGGAGGGGGGGGGGGGGGGGGGGTTAGTAAAAACAGATAACCTCCCTGAATACGGCCCTGAGGGGTGCTAGTATTACTTCACCCCTATCTTTACACGCTAGACCTCTGAAGATCCTCTAATGAGTTTTCGATTCTCTTTGCCCTGCACTATTAATCCAGCCCTTGATTCTGCACAGATCATAGAAGCCGAAGAAGACGTAGAGAGCTCTCCCCTTACCAAAAATATCTAATATCAAAAATATATCAGGTTTTCTTTTCTCTCAGAAGATAGTTTTGCCTTAAAGCCTATTCACACGGAAAATGAGTTCATTTGTAAAAAATGACGCAACTCAAAAACTGTTCGTTCTTTTGCATACAAAGAAACCAAACAGGTTTTGTGACGTCACTAAAAAAAAATTGACGTCACTCAAATAAACTAAACGAATCAAAGCACACTTTTGAACTCATTTGTATGGGACAGTCATCTCTCGTTTTCTCTTGGGCTTAGTGGTTATTTTGTATGCAAAGAAACCAATCAGGTTTTGTGACGTCACTAAAATAAACTAATGGAATCAAAGCATACTTTGAACTCATTTGTATGGGACAGTAATCTCTCGTTTTCTCTTTGGCTTAGTGGTTCTTTTGCATAAAAAGAAACCAATCAGGTTTTTTGTTACTTTTACTAGCTCAAAATCTGGCAAAGAAGTATCATGTAAATACAGTAGTATCATTTTTGACATGTGATTGACTAAAAAAAGGTAATGACGTCACTACAATAAACTAATCGAATCAAAGCACACTTTCGAACTCATTTGTATGGGACAGTAATCTCTCGTTTTCTCTTCGGCTTAGTGGCGTCAATTTACGAAAACATATGGCGAGGGGTTGTAATTCTTAAACTCTAGTGGGGGTGATGTATTATTTTTTATAGTTTTTCCAATGAAAATACCGAAAATTGGCATTTTTAAGTGAAAATATCCAAAAAAGGTATTTCCCAAAATCTAAAGGGGGTGAACCTCCTCCCAATTGATGCCCTGCTTTGGCTTCTCCTTGAATCGAATAACCAATACATTAAACAAGAAATTAGCATTATCATAAACAGACACTAAAGAAAAAAAAAATCACGTTTAACCAGATGTCTCAACATACATTCATCAAGTTCGGCCCCAACATGCGAATAAAGCTGACAACTCTAAACCTTTGACAGTCAAACAAAATAATCAGGCGGATCAGGCAAGCGAGAAGCAGAGACTCAATGATGGATTGCAAGTGCGAACAGTAAAAGACAGCATTATCCATCAAGCATCTGCCGCGAGTGGTCCTGACGCTTCACCAATTACTACATTAAAAGGAATTTTTAAGAGTAACAATACATCTACACTTCTCGTAATATAACTACAGATTAATTATAGATAACATAGATACACGTTTCTTGGCAGAAATTATGTGCAGCCTATTGGTGCTTTCATGCTACACCGTAGAGCCTTAAGTGCTGACATAACTTAATACTTTACGGTACGATATATGTATGTAACCTTATAGAGCACATTTTTCTCATGACGTAGGCAGCGTAAAGTAGACTCGAGCCTAACCCAACATAAAATCTTATGTTATGTTAGTTAATGTTGCGTTACAGAAAAGTAAAGAGAAAAGACAGTTCTGGGATGAGCAATTAAAAAATTTTGAAATAAATTAATTTAAGTTTTTTCTAGAGAGCCTTTCAGGCTTGATCAGAGCCTGAATCTCCACCTTAATTTTTAATTTTGAACAGATTGCTTATGATAATTTCAGACGATGATTATGATGGTTTTATGGATTTTTACGTTAACCTCGTGTGAAAGGGCTTGACTAAGTGTGAAAGATTATGGTTAACGTAACGTAACTTATCCGCACAGAAAATTACGCACATGGCGTGAAAGTCAATTATTAGGAAGATACTGAATACCAACTATTATGCCTTGAAACAGTTATCCACCCTGTGCTCTGGAGACCCACTAGATTCCACCTTAAAACAATTTTATGAGTAATATCCTAACGCGACTTTAGGCAACATAGTAACCCAATGCGTTGCAATAGGGGCCATATCCAGGATTTATTTCGGGGGGGGGGGGGGGGGGGGGGGTACAAAAAAACTTTAAACGCACCAAAACTTGTTTATATTCATTTTTGTTACGTTTTTTACGAATCGGAAAAACATATAGGGGGGGGGGATACGCCCCTATATATATATATATATATATATATATATATATATATATATATATATATATATATATATATATATATATATATATATATATATATATATATATATATATATATATATATATATATATATATATATATATATATATATATATATATATATATATATATATATATATATATATATATATACATATATATGTATATATAGGGGCGTATCCAAAGAAGATCTAAGAGAGTGAACCCACCCCCATTTGAGGTTTCGTATTAAAAAAAATAGACCAAAAATTAGAAAAAAATTGAAATTTGATAAATCTATTTGTCTATTTTGATTTTTATTTTTTTTTAGCAAGATAAATGTAAAAAATTAAGAATATGTTGCTTTAAAAAGGGGGTATTCGAGTAATAACTACGACTTTAAAGATGTTTCCTTCTTCCTTTTGTTCTTCTCCCTTCTCTTGACATGTTCGTATAAAAATTAGTAGGATCCCCTTCTCAAGACATACTAAAATTCAAGATTTCTTTTTTAATCGATTTATGACATTAACAATTTGTGACTTGGTCACAAGTTCAATAGAGGGTAAAGACCCTTTCTAGAAATTCATTGCCCCTACCTCCTAGAAAAATCCTCCATCATGGAAAAAAGAATCAATATGAATCCCACTTTCAAAGTCAAATGTTTTTAAGCCTTGTCATTGTTTTTTCCATCAGATAAACACATCTTTTATTCTTTTAACTTGTTTCAGTTAAATTATGTACATTTTTAATCTCTGTTAGATTAAAATCCTGAATATGCCTTTTCGAAAAGAGTGAAGCCTCCTCCCTAGAGCCCTGGTGTGAAAAAAAACGTATCCTAAATACTACTATACTAACAACTCATCGTAGCACCAAGCCGCCTGAGGCCAGCACAGCTACGCACGCTCCTCCTCCATGCCAATCTATTCAAAGCCTCCCCTTTTACACCCACCCACGAAGTTCCCATTTCCTTTAAACCTTTACAGCAAGAAATCCAGGATTTTGATACATCAGATCGTCTATTTTGGAATTTTGGCAAGATAAGTGCTGGAAAAAATCACCCGTTTGTAATATTATACGAAAAATGTATCACGGAAATTAAATCCGCTTTTGTGAAATGAAATTATTAAACTCTCTTCATTTAATATCTTAGCATAATACATTCCCATAGCCGAGTAAAATCCTAAAGTTGAAATTTTTCATAAAATGGTTCCATTCTGAGCTTTGTCATCACTCTATGGGGAGTCCTAATTTGTATTCATTAGGACTGCCGGTATTTTCAATATCATACGCGAGAATTACAAACTAACTGATTGAATTATCAATATAAAGAAAAGCAGCGAACAGGTCATTTCACCATCAAACAGTTCGTGGTAACGAACTGTAAGTAAGGAGCGACCGGCTCAATGGTAACCGAAACTCTAGAAAACGGGTTTTTGATACCAATAGATATATCAAAAGAATCAGATTTCAATGCTGATTTCAAATATATACTTTCATCAAGTTTAGTGCTACCCATCAAAAGTTACGCGCCTGAGAAAATTTGGCTGATTTTCGAAAAAAGGGGGAAAGACCCCCTAAAGGTTATAGAACCTTAATGAAAATCACACCATCACATTCAGCGTATCAGAGAACCCTACTGTAGAGGTTTCAAGCTCCTATCTACAAAAATGTGGAATTTTACATTTTTTGCCAGAAGAAAGATCACGGATGCGTGTTTATTTGTTTGTTTGTTTGTTTGTTTTTTTTCCCAGGGGTGATCGTATCGACCCAGTGGTCCTAGAATATCGTGAGAGGGCTCATTGGAACGGAAATTAAAAGTTCTAGTGCCCTTTTTAAGTGACCAAAAAAAATGGAGGGCAACTAGCCCCCCTCCCACGCTTATTTTTTTCCCAAAGTCACCCGATCAAAATTTGAGATAGCCATTTTGTTCAGCATGGTCAAAAAATATGATAAAATATGTCTTTTAGGATGACTTAATCCCTCGAAGTTCCCGAGAGGGAGGGCTAAAAGTTATGAACTTTACCCAATGTTAACATATAGTATTGGTTATTGGGAAGTATACAACCATTTTTCAGAAGGATTTTTTCTGGAGGGGGGGGGGGCTAGACGAGGGGGTTAATCTGGAGAATATTCCGTGGAGGATGTTTCTTTGGGGTAAGGGACATTTCTATGAAGGGGGCGCCGGATTTCCAAGCATTATTTAAAAAACGATCAGAAATTAAATAAAAAAAAAAACAAGTTTTTTTCAACTGAAATGTAAGAAGGAATATTAGAACTTAAAACGAATAGAAATTTTAACGTATGTGAGGGGGGTTCTCCCCCAAGTCAATACCTCGCTCTTTACGCTACAGTTTTTTTTTAGTGCTTTCAAAAGAGCTATCTATTCTAATTAAACGGCCTTTGTGATTCAGGGGTTTGTGAATCAAAATTTTTTTTAACTTTTAACGTAAAGAGCGTGGTACCGTATTGACTAAGGGGAGAACCCCTTCATATACGTAATAACATATACGTAATGAAAAAAAAACAATAAAAAAACAGCGATACAGCTCAATAGTGATCGAAACTTTTAAAAAACGGAATTTTGATGTCAATAAATGTATCAAAAGAATGTGTTTATAATGCTGATTTCTACATATATAAATTTTATTAAGTTTAGTTACTCATCAAAGGCTACGAGCCTGAGAAAATTTACTCGATTTTTTTAGAGAGGGGGGAAACCCTCTTTAAAAAATGCATTAACTAAAAAACGATCAGAAATTAAATAAAAAAAACAAGTTTTTTTTAAATGAAAGTAAGGAGCGACATTAAAACTTAAAACGAACAGAAATTATTCCGTATATGAAAGGGGCTGTCCCCTCCTCAACACTCGCTCTTTACGCTAAAGTTTTTTATTGTTTTAAAAAATAAAGTTGTGAGACAGAGTCAAACTTTAGCGTAAAGAGCGAGGCGTTGAGGAGGGGACAGCCCCTTTCATATACGGAATAATTTCTGTTCGTTTTAAGTTTTAATGTCGCTCCTTACTTTCAGTTTAAAAAACTTGTTTTTTTTTTATTTAATAGTGAGTAAAAGCCATATGGAATGTTTCACAAAGACCATCTCGAGATCTTTCGTAAAGTTCTCGAAAAGGACTCTTCAAAAAAGGCTTTCGAAAAAAACTCTCGACGAATTTATAAGGTTTTTAGGTTAGGATGATTATACATTTATCCTCTTGTATAGATGTGACAACATAACCAGTGACAACTCTCTTTTAAGCGCATAGTATTCGACAAAATTTCTCTCTCTCTCTCTCTCTCTCTCTCTCTATCTCTCTCTCTCTCTCTCTCTCTCTCTCTCTCTCGCTCTCTCTCTCTCTCTCTCTCTCTCCTCTCTCTCTCTCTCTCTCTCTCTCTACCTGTAAGACTGCAAAGTGGGTTTTTGTTACAAACGCAGTATTTTGTCCAGGCCACGCAATTACAGCTAAAATTGAGCCAAATGCTGCCCTTTAGATCAACTAAAGAAACATCCTGAACTGGATGAAAGATTAAAGTCAGTGGTGGCCAACAGAGTCAATTTCTCTATAAGCATTAAACTATAGAATCATAGTGAAGGAATGATTATTCTAGATTTATCCACTTCTTACAAGTAATTTTTTGTTGTTGTCTAACCCCCTTACCACAGACAAAAAAACTTCTGCGAACACCATATATACATATATATGGTATACATATACAAATATATACAACATATATATATATATATATATAATATATATATATATATATATATATATATATATATATATATATATATATATATATATATATATATATATATATATATATATATATGCACACATAACGGGGTGTATTCACAAAGAGCCTATATTAATGCACAAAAAAGGAAAGTGACATCAATATCAATCGCTAATAAATAGCTAATTAAAACCAGTAGCTTAGTGGGGATTTCCGGTAGTTGTATGTAGGAAATGAGGGAGGGGTCATTACTGACGGAAGAAATAGGTATCAATATCTATTACATCCGCTTCTCCAATCTAAGCGTGCCCCAACACGGAAAAAGAATTTATTTATGTCATCCTTCGATCTTTGTGTGGTCTATTGATGAGAAAAAAGGACACACATACCACCAGAAGGGGTTCCTAATGTTTTTTTTTTGTGGGGCTGTGTAGTAATATATATAATATATATATATAATATATATATATATATATATATATATATATATATATATATATATATATATATATATATATATATATATATAATATATATATATATATATATATAATATATATATATATATATATATATATATATATATATATATATATATATATATATATATATATATATATATATATATATATTTACATATATATATTATATATATAATATATATATATATATATATATATATATAAATATATATATAATATATATATAGATATATATATATATATATATAATATATATATATATATATATATATATATATATATATATATATATATATATATATATATATATATATATATATATATATATATATATATATATATATATTATATATATATATATTAATAATATATATATATATATATATATATATATATATATATATATATATATATATCGTAGATAATACCGGAGACCACACTGCCTTTCCGTGACGATAAATAAAAGTTCAAATAGGGATAAAATCCTTTTAATAGACAATGCTTCACAAACAGTGACAGAAATTCATAAAAAATACCAGATATTTCGGTCACACATGGAAGGCACTAATTGCGAGAGTCAGGACTTTTATCCTTCAACCCGTTGATGGGTCTTGACTCTTCATCTAATTTGACTGACTATCGTCGCCAAAAAATTTTACAGTTTTACTCTTGTGCAGTTATCATATTATAAAGGGTTTTTTTATATTAAGAGTTACTGTCAAATCACGAATTTATGGGGCTAGCATTCCGAATCCCGATTATAATGGCTAGCACGGAAGTTAATAGAAAGAGAAATAAACTAAATAGGTAGGTTATATAGCAATGTTCATAAATCTATAAAACTATTGTCCCTATTGGCTAACATTGTCCAAAGTAAAAACAAAGGATGGAGACGGCATCTTTCAACTAAATTTTAGACCCTCTCTTCGCAACGATCTTAAATCACTCCAAGTTACGCGACTCTTAAGACTCTTTTCCCATAAAATAAGACGAATTTGAGGGTAGATCAAACATCTCGACACCAAAGATCAGGCAAGTCCAGAATGGACGCATTCAAACATACACACATGCACAATTGTCCAATTTTGTTTCATGCAATTGGTATAGCCTATTTTTTACTGCTTCAACGAATCCTGCTGCTCTCCCCCCACGAAGCAATTTCTTGCGATGATGCCTGATCTGGTGACATAGTATCAGCTATATACAACCATCTGAATAACAGGCATGAACTTAGCATGTATAGTTGTAGAGTAGTCAAGTCATACTGTATGAAAGGATCACAGGATTGAAAACTGCTGTTGGAGGGGCTTTAACAGTAGTTTTTTCGTGTCAAGTCGTACATAATAAAAAAAAATCGAATAAACTTGTCGACAAAATTGAAAGTCAGGAGGAGTTTCCCTAGGGTAACAGATGGCAGTAACTACGATACCCCGAGAGGCTAAGAATTGTGTCATGTTTCTGTTTTAGGAAAGTTTAATACAAAATCGCCACAAAAAAACAAAACGTTGTTTAGCCTTTACTAATTACATGACTCCAATTTAGCTCTTGATCAAACTTAAATATATATGCAGATAAGAAAATAAATCGACCTCAATGGAGCTGGTAAAACTGAAAAGAATGATATTGTCTATTTATCGGAAAATGTACTGAGAACAAAAGCATAACTGTGGCAATAATTAGGAACAAGTATGAACAGTTCCAAAACCACAGGACTAGAACGACTTTCAGGACGATACAATCTAGACTAGACAGAGTCGAGACACTAAGGATATATTACAGATTGTGAAAAAAAAAAGATTACTAAAAAGAAAAAAAAGAACCAAATGTATAACTTAGATAGAGGAGAAGTATCTACGTTTCTGTATTTTCTTTCTTTTTTACAAACTATGATTTTTTTTAAAACTAAAACTATTAAACTTTTTCCAGCATTCTCGTACTAAAAATAGTATTTGTTATTATTTGTCTATTTATTAAATTTTATTGAAGTTTATTGAAACTTTCAAATTTAATGAAACATATTAAAACTTTCACTGTCAATTTTCTTTTATAAACTATGTTTTTTTTTTTAAAACTATTAAAACTTTTCCAGCATTCTCGTACTAAAAATAGTATTTGTAATTATTTTGCCTATTTATTAAATTTTACTTAAGTTTTATTGAAACTTCAAATTTAATGAAACGTATTAAAACTTGTCACTGTCAATTTTCTTTTATAAACTATGTTTTTTTTAGTAAAACTATTAAACTTTTTCCAGCATTCTCGTACTAAAAATAGTATTTTGTTATTATTTTGTCTATTTATTAAATTTTATTGAAGTTTTTTTTATTGAAACTTCAAATTTAATGAAACATATTAAAAAACTTGTCACTGTCAATTTTCTTTTATAAACTATGTTTTTTTTTTATTAAAACTATTAAACTTTTCCAGCATTCTCGTACTAAAAATCAGTATTTGTAATTATTTTGCCTATTTATTTTTTAAATTTTACTTAAGTTTATTGAAACTTCAAATTTAATGAAACGTATTAAAACTTGTCACTGTCAATTTTCTTTTATAAACTATGTTTTTTTTAGTAAAACTATTAAACTTTTCCAGCATTCTCGTACTAAAAATAGTATTTGTTATTATTTTGTCTATTTATTAAATTTTATTGAAGTTTTATTGAAACTTCAAATTTAATGAAAACATATTAAAACTTGTCAACTGTCCAATTTTCTTTATAAAAACTATGTTTTTTTTTATTAAAAATATTAAACTTTTTCCAGCATTCTCGTACTAAAAATAGTATTTGTTATTATTTTGTCTGTTTATTAAATTTTATTTAACTTTATTGAAACTTCAAATTCAATGAAACGTATTAAAACTTGTCACTGTCAATTTTCTTTTATAAACTATGTTTTTTTATTAAAAACTATTAAATTTTTCCAGCATTCTCGTACTTAAAAATAGTATTTGTAATTATTTTGCCTATTTATTAAATTTTTACTTAAGTTTATTGAAACTTCAAATTTAATGAAACGTATTAAAAACTTGTCACTGTCAATTTTCTTTTATAAACTATGTTTTTTTTTAGTAAAACTATTAAAAACTTTTTCCAGCATTCTCGTACTAAAAAATAGTATTTGTTATTATTTTGTCTATTTATTAATTTTATTGAAGTTTATTGAAACTTCAAATTTAATGAAACATATTAAAACTTGTCACTGTCAATTTTCTTTTATAAACTATGTTTTTTTTTTTTTAAAACTATTAAAACTTTTCCAGCATTCTCGTACTAAAAAATAGTATTTTGTATTATTTTGCCTATTTATTAAATTTTATTGAAGTTATTGAAACTTCAAATTTAAAGAAACGTATTAAACTTGTCACTGTCAATTTTCTTTTATAAACTATGTTTTTTTTTTATTAAAACTATTAAACTTTTCGAGCATTCGCGTACTAAAAATAGTATTTGTTATTATTTTGTCTATTTATTAAATTTTACTTAAGTTTATTGAAACTTCAAATTTAATGAAACGTATTAAAACTTGTCACTGTCAATTTTCTTTTATAAACTATGTTTTTTTTAGTAAAACTATTAAACTTTTCCAGCATTCTCGTACTAAAAATAGTATTTGTTTATTTTGTCTATTTATTAAATTTTATTGAAGTTTATTGAAAACTTCAAATTTTAATGAAACATATTAAAACTTGTCACTGTCAATTTTTTTTATAAAACTATGTTTTTTTTTATTAAAACTATTAAACTTTTCCAGCATTCTCGTACTAAAAATAGTATTTGTAATTATTTTGCCTATTTATTAAATTTTACTTAAGTTTATTGAAACTTCAAATTTAATGAAACGTATTAAAACTTGTCACTGTCAATTTTTCTTTATAAACTATGTTTTTTTTAGTAAAACTATTAAACTTTTCCAGCATTCTCGTACTAAAAATAGTATTTGTTATTATTTTGTCTATTTATTAAATTTATTGAAGTTTATTGAAACTTCAAATTTAATGAAACATATTAAAACTTGTCACTGTCAATTTTCTTTTATAAACTATGTTTTTTTTTATTAAAACTATTAAACTTTTCCAGCATTCTCGTACTAAAAATAGTATTTGTAATTATTTTGCCCTATTTATTAAATTTTTATTGAAGTTTATTTAACTTCAAATTTAAAGAAACGTATTAAAACTTGTCACTGTCAATTTTCTTTTATAAACTATGTTTTTTTTATTAAAAACTATTAAACTTTTCGAGCATTCGCGTACTAAAAATAGTATTTTGTTATTATTTTGTCTATTTATTAAATTTTACTTAAGTTTATTGAAACTTCAAATTTAATGAAACGTATTAAAACTTGTCACTGTCAATTTTCTTTTATAAACTATGTTTTTTTTTTTAAAAACTATTAAACTTTTCCAGCATTCTCGTACTAAAATAGTATTTGTTATTATTTTGTCTATTTATTAAATTTTATTTAACTTTATTGAAACTTCAAATTTAATGAAACGTATTAAAACTTGTCACTGTCAATTTTCTTTTATAAACTATGTTTTTTTTTTTATTAAAAACTATTAAATTTTTCCAGCATTCTCGTACTAAAAATAGTATTTGTTATTATTTTGTCTATTTATTAAATTTTATTGAAGTTTATTAAAACTTCAAATTTAATGAAACGTATTAAAACTTGTCACTGTCAATTTTCTTTTATAAACTATGTTTTTTTTATTAAAACTATTAAACTTTTTCGAGCATTCGCGTACTAAAAATAGTATTTGTTATTATTTTGTCTATTTATTAAATTTTACTTAAGTTTATTGAAACTTCAAATTTAATGAAACGTATTTAAAACTTGTCACTGTCAATTTTCTTTTATAAACTATGTTTTTTTTATTAAACTATTAAACTTTTCCAGCATTCTCGTACTAAAAATAGTATTTGTTATTATTTTGTCTATTTATTAAATTTTATTGTAGTTTATTGAAACTTCAAATTAAATAAAACATACTAAAAACTTGTCATTATTAATTTTCTGAACATTTCTTTATTAAACTATGTTTGATTATAAAAGGCTGACTGTACCGTTGGTATTTTCATAGAATTTGTTTTTTTTTGGCAAAGTCGATACCATTTGGATAGCAAAGCAAATACCCAACAATTTTACTTTTTTCATAAAAAGCAAACAAATGCTTCTCGCATTTTTATAATGGGTTTCCATTTATTTTAAAACATTCCTAACGCAGTCAAAAGCACAAAATAAAATAAAGAAAAAACTAACCTCCTTCGTTATTTGTAATAGTTATATAGAAGTCAATATTTTTATCTGGTCCAAGTTCTTCATAATCCCATTTCTTCTTTACTCGAACATTTCCGTTAGGTTCAACTGTTATCCATGGGTTTTCATCCTTCAACTTAAATCGCTCCCTTTCCGATTCTTTTTCTAACTGAAACATTAGTTTTC
>CM051266.1:61232948-61277948 GCA_027921565.1 Artemia sinica | reverse complement strand
TTCTGCTTTTCGCTTTTCTTCTGCTTTTCTTTGGTTTAAAAACACAATTCCGAAAAGTTGTGTAGAATTATAAGGCCTATTCAGATTCAGGCACGCACACGGGAATTTTTTTCGAGGGAGGATGTCCAAATACAAAAATGGGGGGCGGGGCATAATAAAAAATATTTGATAATTTTCATGAGAATCGACCAGAAATCCAACAAAATTTAGATTTCCCCCCCCCCTCCTGCGTATATCCCTGTCCAGATTCTTTTTTCCCCTTTCCATTCTTAAAAACATAAACCAGGTTTTACAAAGTTATGAGATCAAACTGCTTTCCTGGGGCCTTGTATGTACTGTTGATCTATTTATGAAAGTTTCACTCATTTTCGAAGTTTCACTCAGTGATCTATTTCTAAAAAGTTTCTGTTTCACATCTCAGTTTGCGTAAGCTCATCAAAGGTCAGTGCCCTTTAGAGAGAGAATGGCTAAGGATACACAATTCTAAAGCCCTCCATGGGACACATTCCCATGGAGGGTTTAAAGCATAGCATATATTATTACGTAACCTAACCTAGGTACCTTCCCCCCCTCCTAAACCCCAAAAAAACAACAGTTTAGATCACCCGTTTCCCTCAATGCCACTACAATTCTAACAACTGTTTTATGATCGGGTATCTCTCCCGTATCTGTCCCGGTAACTGTCGCGTCTCCAGATATATAAAAGAGTACGTTTAAACATAGGAGTACCTGTATATTTTATATCCCAAATTGTATACTTCTTATGTGTTTTTTCCGTTTATTGATTTCGTCAGCGTTGGTTCAATTTACGGCTACCCGATTTGAAAGAAGAGTGACGCATAGCAAAATACATGGGAAACATATAATTTGGGCTATATTTTTCGACTTTAAGAGGGGTTTGGGTGTGAACTATGGTGAAATCGCACTCAAAATGGGTAAGCCTACTTGTCCATTATTCAGAATACATTCAAGAATTTTGATCTGCAAGATCTGACAAAAAACTGTTGAGCTACCTGTATTCGGAGACAATTAGCTTAGGCTCAGTGGAAAAACTACGTTGTAGGTATATTTTAATTAAATATTTAATATAGAGTTGGTATTTTGGATAGGTTAGGCATTTAATATAATGCATTCTGGGCGGCCTGCTTTGTATAATTTTCTGCTGTAGTTCTCATAAATTTTGTTAATAAAGTATTATATTTTCATCATATTCTGGAATTATTCATTAGGGTTAACCTAACTTCACTTCTTAAGTGTGTTCTGAACAATGGACAAATACCTTTGTACAAAGGAGACAGAAAGGCAACTCGTTACGTCTCCTTTTCTTTATTATTAAAGGAGACTTAACGAGTTGCCTCTCGTCTCCATTGTACAAAAATAATGTATAGTGTTTTTAGTTGATAAAACCAAGTCCTCAAAATGTGTTTAACTACATTTAATCAGCATATTATGAAGTAAGAATTGTTTTTCCTAACATATTTCCTTCCCAACAGCCCCAGTTCTAGGCTTGTACTATCATTTTTTTCGGTACTTGTCAATTAGCTGGAACCCACAAGATATATTGTATAGGAAGGTTGCTTAAGAAACTAGTCAAACGGGTTTTCTTTCATAGGAATTGGATTGCAAACCGTGGTTTGTCATTGCATTTACAATATTTAAACTTTTGTTTTTTTTGGGTTTAGGGGGGGAGATACAGATGTTAGGTTACGTATTTAATATATGCTATGCTTCACCCCTCACCCCCCCCCCATAATATGCAAATATATAGTCCAAATTTGTTTCTAAAACTATTATATTTTCATTGTATTTTGTTTTATTTCATTAGCATTAACCAAACTTGACTTCTCACGTTGGTTCCAGCTAATGGACAAGTACATTTTTTTTTTATATTTATAAAAAAAACTGCACCATGTCACTGAGAAATAAATCCAGCCATTTCATTTCGATCTATTGAAGAAATGAGCCGTTACAAGTTTTCTTTATTATTTTTTAACAATACAACCAAACTCAGACATACGATAAATCATCCACGCCATAGACAATCCAAAGTGGCAGTCCTAGCAAATATTTCACCGAAACAAAACAAAACTAAGCACTCATCAGCCTTCCGCCACCTTTGCTTTACCAACAGCAACTGATAGTTTCAATGGGAGCCAGTAAAGATGAGGCGGAACCACCAAGAATCGACCGACTCCGAGCAAAAATTCCCACCAAGCGAGACGCTAGAAAAACTGTCGTTTTTACGCTAGAAATTCCTCAAGACATTCCAAAGAAGATCGCAAATATGTTGAGTACAATCTACATCCGCAAGTATGACAAATTAATGGTTAAATCTAGATTAGGGGTTATCTTGCAAAGTGGCTGAGTTAGGTGAATGAAACTATCAGGAATCAATCTAGGGCCTAAAATGTACCCAAGAATGAATGGCCAGATTACTATTACAACTTACAACCCTTTTCGTATTTTTAGGACTTCGAAGATTACTGACGAAACAGGTCTATTCTTATCTAAATTGCATTAGAATCACTTGATTTTTGGGTGTGTTTCCTCCTTTTTTCCAAAATCAGGCATTTTTAAACACTTAGAATCTAGGGCCTAAAATGTGGTTCCGGGTGTTTACCCCCCCCAGTAAATACCCTCCGGAAAAATACCCTCCCCCGTAGGACATAAGACTTTCCAAATTTGAGAATATTATTTGAGTTTTTTTTTTTAGTTCCGTTGAAAAGTGCTAAGGAACGGGGAAAAGAGGAATTTACACACCAAAAGCATCTTAAAAACTTAGAAAAAAAACCATTTCCATTTTTGCGCCCCTAACCACTCCCCCTCCCCCTCGGGACGCCCCTGCTCCCCTCATCATCTCTCCCCAACAATAATAAATAGATCTAAAGAATAAAGATAAAGTAACGTACCAGATAAAAATAAAAGCACCAAAATATGGCAAATATAGTATAGTACAAAAAAAACAAAAATCCATTTTTGTTGAAAAGACTTCCATATGAACTTCTGCAATTTTTGGCAGTAGTGGGCGCCAAATAATAAAATAAAATGAAGAAGAACAAAAATGTAGGCGAACAATCATCAAAATTAAGCTAAAACATATCGCACCAAAAAGTTTTAGCTATCCTTTGAAGAAGGTTTAGCTATCGTTTGAAAAAGCATAGTTGGCTTTGGAAAAACTACCAACAAATCACCATTTTATGCAAATTATGTTCTGGTCTTGTCAGCGCTTCTCACGTTAATTTTTGCTCGTTTCTGCATATTTATTCCTTATAGTCTTAATGAGTTGAATCTGTTATTTATTGTAATTTTTGGTCTGTTCTTTTTTTTGTGTTTTGAATTTATTTATTGATGGTGATTTTTGTGGTAGTTTTTACGCTTAGAAAATTATTTGAATTTATTTCTACTCATTTTTTTCTTAACGAGGCTCTTTACTATTCTTTGACAAATTAGTTTCGTGGAATTTTTTTTTTTAAATTAATTTCTGTTCATTTTTTATTGACATAGTCTTTTTCAGAAAAAAAATATTTCATATCTTTTCGTTGTTTTTTTTTTTTTTTTCTATTAGACCCCGTAGTTTTTACTCTAAAGATTATTTGACTTTATTTCTGCTCATTTTTGGTTTAATAAGGCACTGTAATTTTCTTTTAAAAAATTTTCCGTATGTTTCCCATTAACAAAATACTATCTGTAAGTAATTAAATATAATAAAAAAACAGGTTTTTTAACTGAAAGTAAGGAGCAACGGAGCAACATCAAACCTTAAAGCAAACTGAAATTATTACGTATATGAAAGAGGTTGCCTCCTCCTCAAGACTCTTTACGCCAACATTTTTATTAATAGAATTTTAAACTAAGTTTATTGTTCTAATTAAACGGCCACTGTGTTCCAGGAATCGTTCTTAAAGAATTAGAACAAAAAGTCAAAACTTTAGCGTAAAGAGCAAGGTCTTGTGGAAGGGGACACTCCATTCATATACGTAATAATTTCTGTTCGTTTTAATTCTGATGTTGTTCCTTACTTCAGGGCTGCCACAGGTTAAAGTGGCAAAAAAAGGGGGACTTAGGGACCTCTTTTTTAGTCGAAAAAGGGATCTCTCTCAAGGCACCATTCTGGACGCAAAATGGACCCTAAAACTCATTTTTCAGAAAGCTTTTGAAAGAAAAAGCAATGACACAACAGCAAATGACACTTGACTAAGAAAAAAAATGGGAATGATCATTTGCAGATATCTCTCCATGATCAGAGGCCAAGTGATAATTATGAAATAGACCATCTGAGAATCAACCATGTCATGGGAGGAGCTTTTTTCTTCTTTTTTTCTGAACGCTTTACTTTCGAATACAAAAAAAAAATCAGATACAAAAAATATGATAAATGAGATAAGGGTATGGTAACTAGAACGCACAACTTATTTGTTTCCCTTTTTTTGTACTGCCTTCTGCTGGAACAGAGATGTGATCAGTAATCGTTTCTTTGACTCTAACTGCTGGTGGGAGGTTTCAAGAATAGCAGCTGCCTTTTTTTTGTTCAGTACGCATCTACAGAGTCCCATCTATCATGGCCTGCGCTAGCTGTGTCTCGGCCATGTTCTTTTTTAATGCCTTTTTTCAGTGGACTATGAGCTTAGTAGAAAGCTATCTTATAGTCGTGACAGGACCACGTGGTTTATGGTTTTTCTCACTGAGAATGAAAAAACAGAATTTTTTCTCACTTGAAAAAACAGGAATTTTCTCACTTTGATGGATGTTTTTCTTGGACGGTTATGTGTGTTGGTCAATTTATTTGATGTTTTTCATGGTTGTCAACAGTAATTCATGTCTGTTTTTATGGTTCGTTGTCATTGTGAGAATGAAAAAACAGGAACTTTCTCACTTTAATGGATGTCAACAGCAATTTATGTCTGTTTTTATGGTTTTTGTCAGTGAGAATGGAAAAACAGGAACTTTCTCACTTTGATGGATTATTGAATTCTAACGGGAACAATGTTATTGATCTAGGACTCGAGGGGGAAGTGAATTTCCGAGAGATTGATTGCGTAATCGAAGGGGAAGTGGATTTCCGAGATATTGATTGCGTAATCGATTGGGAATTTTATTGATCCGATAACGGGAAACAGGATCACGTGTATCCTAACGAATCAGGGGTCAGTCTAGAGTCAGCAGTCAGAGTGAAAGGATTGAAAATGAATAAATTTGAGAAAGAGAGAATTAGATCAAATCTAGTGTTTGATTTTGGATGATGATTTTTCTCGAGTTATCTCTTCAACGCGGGATATTCTCTCGTCAGGAACACTTGACATATAATGAGGAGTGATTCTCCCCCATTGGACTATTGTATGAAACTTTTAAAATGTGACTCGAGTGCTTATACTCAATTTTATTGATATATTTTGAATTGGAACAAGGCAGAATCATTTCGTGGATATACTTTTGAAACATTGCCAATGGAATTCAATGTAGATGGCTCCCCCGTCATTCGAAAGAGGTAACGTCACAGAGCTACTCCTCTCCATTCCTCCACCTTGAATTTATCCATCAGCAGGAACGATCAGTTTCGTTTTTAGCTGTGAGAGAGTCAAGTGACATTGGAAACAAAAAAAAAGTTCTATACATGTCCATTGTGCATGTACACTCTTGGCAGTTGGACTCAATGTGAGAATTGTACAATTATTGATGACTATAGTGAAAAGTGTAAATTATGTAATCCTTGTAAATTACATAGAGGCTATGCAGTACAAATTAAAGGATGTTAATTCATGTCCTTGAGGAAGTGTGTGACTCTCACCCTAGAGGGCACCTGTGCTCCAATTGTCACTATGATAATGTTGTGATCAGTGGGAGAATACTTACCCTGCTATGATTGAAAGAATCCTAAACGTGATTTTAGTTTATTTCTACGAGATGGTATCGTCGTGGATTTAAACTATTCTGGGAAGAGGAATCTGGTCTACGATTCAACTGTTGGGGTAACAAGACAATTTGGTTTCTACGTCATCGTTGTGATGACACTGCCTACTATGACTATAAACCAAGTGATTTTTATTTGGCAGTTTACCGAATGTGATTCACCATTTGAAAACACTGTATGTGATATTGCTTCAAATAGACAGATTGAAACTCGTGAATTTCATAATATGAATGTAAATAGTATCATTGACTATACAAAGAGATATGACAAGAGTGAAGTTACATTGTACTGTAGAAAATGTGACCCTTGACTTTGCAGGAAATCAAGATCAATATACAGTGAGTCCAAATGATTTACCGGCATTAGTGGTTCACGACAATTGCCTATACATCGAAGAAGAAGAAATCTAAAGTGAAGATTTAAAGACATTGTTGTATATATATATGCATTTTATTAATAAACAAATTCACAAACATTTTTTTAAGCACTTTACTCTTAGGGCACTGAAATCAATACTGTATAGGTCTGAGAGGGATATTTTCCACTAGAAAGTCGTTCAGACGTGGATTGTCACTATAAATGTGGAGAAACTGCTTGTAAGTATAGCCACGACATCGGAACCACAAATATAGTAGTGCATGGAAGCCACAGCTTTTAGTCGTTAGATCCTGCACCCTCTTCCTATTTGAATAATAGTTTTCCCGCTGCTCTCAATATAGTTGCTGATGTGAGGTGTGTAGAATGTATAGGGTAGACCAAGAGGATCAAAAAATTCAACCGTCTTCATTGTTTGAAAGATGCACAGCCAATGACCCGTCAGCACAGTCGACGGACTGCTATTAACAATAACCAAGGTATTGTTGACACTTTGAATTTTTCCAAGAAAGTCCGAGGGCAGACAATAGGATTTGTACTGGGACATGTAGGGGTCCATATTAAATACATTGATTATTTGACTGGTGTTCATGGCGCCAAGTCTAGTAGAACACTGCCTTCGGGAGTGATTTCCCAATAGGTTTCATATTGATTTAGTGAGATTAGTGCAATACTCTCAGCCAATGGATCGGCAAATGTACACTCTAAAACCGCACACTCCCCCCGTACGTACTATACTCATATCCTGTGTGCCAGACAAATCCAATACAATGATACCATGTGTTTTAGCAAACATATCTTCGGTTATACCATTTTCAAATAGTTGCGAATCATGATCTAGGGTTTGCATGGTCAACTCATACAATGTTCTATAGGGTTTATCAAAGATAGATTGTAGAGTGGGATACCGTTTACTTTCAAACAGTTCGTGTTAACGAACTGTAAGTAAGGAGCGACCCGGCTCAATGGTAACCGAAACTCTAGAAAACGGTATTTTGATACAAATAGATACATCAAAAGAATCAGATCTTAATGCTGATTTCAAATATATAAGTTTCATTAAGTTTAATTGTACCCATCAAAAGTTAGGCGCCTGAGAAAATTTGGCTGATTTTGAAAAAAGGAGGAAAGACCCCCTAAAAGTTATAGAACCTTAATGAAATCACACCATCATATTCAGCGTATCAGAGAACCCTACTGTAGAGGTTTCAAGCTCCCATCTACAAAAATGTGGAATTTTTGCATTTTTTGCCAGAAGAAAGATCACGGGTGCGTGTTTATTTGTTTTGTTTTTTGTTTTTTTTTTCCCAGGGGTGATAGTATCGGACCTAGAATATCGTGGGAGGGCTCATTGGAATGGAAATTAAAAGTTCTAGTGCCCTTTTTAAGTGACCAAAAAAAAATGGAGGGCAACTAGGCCCCTCCCACGCTCATTTTTTCCCAGTCACTCTGATCAAAATTTTGAGATAGCCATTTTGTTCAGCATGTTCGAAAATATAATAAGTATGTCTTTTAGGGATGACTTAATTCCCCGAAATTCCCGGGGGGAGGGCTGAAAGTTATGAACTTTACCCAATATTAACATATAGTATTGGTTATTTGGAAAGTATACAGACGTTTTCAGGGGAGATTTTTTCCTGGTAGTGGGGGGGGGGGTGGTTCGGTCGGGGGTTATGTGGGAGGATCTTTCCATGAAGGAAGTTTTCATGGGGGAAGGGACATTGCTATGAAGGGACACGCCGGACTTCCCAGCATTATTTAAAGCAAGATCAGAAATTTAATATAAAAAAACAACTATTTCAACTGCAATAGCAGCAAGCAACATCGAAACTTCAAACGAACAGAAAATATTACATATATGATTGGGTTCACCCCGTAGTCAATACCTCGCTCTTTAAGCCAAAGATTTTTTTAGTACTTTCATAAGAGCTATTTATTCTAATTAACGGCCCTTTGTGATTAAGCCCCGGTCATTTTTTAAAGAATTGGAACAAAATTCGAACTTTCGCTTGAAGAGCAAGGTATTGACTAGGAGGCGAACCCCCTAATAAACAAATTAAAATATATGAATATAGAAGTTCGTTACGTAAGGTAATTCGTAAGTTACGTATATTTATTACTAATAAAAAAACGTTCGTAAATATAATTAAACAAGTTTCGAGAAAGCCATTTAAACTAAATAAAAGTAAATTAATATGAAAATTTTGTTTTAATTATTCATGTACGGTGAGCCAAGATCAAAACCTGCATTTATTCAAAAACGTTCAAAATTAAATAAAAAAAAACAAGTTTTTTTAAACTGAAAGTAAGGAGCGACAATAAAACTTAAAAAAACGAACAGAAATATTCCGTATTGAAAGGGCTGTCCCCTCCTCAACGCCTCGCTCTTTACGCTATTAAATAAAAAAACAAGTTTTTAAAACTGAAAGTAAGGAGCGACAATAAAACTTAAAAACGAACAGAAATTATTCCGTATATGAAAGGGGCTGTCCCCCTCCTCAACGCCTCGCTCTTTACGCTAAAGTTTTTTATTGTTTTAAAAAATAAAGTTGTGAGACAGAGTCAAACTTTAGCGTAAAGAGCGATGCGTTGAGGAGGGGACAGCCCCTTTCATATACGGAATAATTTTCTGTTCGTTTTAAGTTTTGTTGTCGCTCCTTACTTTCAGTTTAAAAAACTTGTTTTTTTTTATTTAATAGCGTAAAGAGCGAGGCGTTGAGGAGGGGACAGCCCCTTTCATATACGGAAATAATTTCTGTTCGTTTTAAGTTTTATTGTCGCTCCTTACTTTCAGTTTAAAAAACTTGTTTTTTTTATTTAATGCACACAAGAGATGAAAGTCCAAACATCTCGAATTTATGTGGGCATTCAGTCCACGATCCTATTGCACTGGCGCTTTTCACAAATGCCAAAGCGAGTTTTGACGGAATTTCACCATTGATAAAGGATGAATCGGTGAAGGTGCGTGAGCCCATGGCAATATGACGTTGATTGGTGATTGTATGAGGAACAAGTAGTTTAATATTATTTCCATTGGCTCTCAGTTTTTCCACTGCCAAAGTAACAGAACTCATGACCTGTTGTTTGCGTACATGAAGTATTGTCGAGGTGAGGGAGAGACTTACATCAGGATTGGCAGCAAGTTCTTTTCTCAATATGAAATTGGAGGGTGCAAGCGTCAATTTTTATATCCACTTTAACATTGGGCGGCAGCCATTGGGGTACATTAAATATTTCATGATTATATTTTTCCAACTAGATGTAATTCACTAGTTGTAGCATTTTTAAGTGCATCTGTACTATCAGTATTAGTAATATATTCATATCCATTGGAGGTGCCTCTCAATTCCTTGTATGACTTGGGTGTCATCAACATGAATTGCATATAGCTTGTATAATTTGAGAGATTGTTGCTTGTGCTCACCAGCGTGCCATTGATGTAGACACTAATTTGACGAAATAAATTATGTAATATACAATTTTCATAGGATATTCCATCGGCCCGAATTGGCATTGTATTATCGGATTTCCGGACTTTCATTTGTAAATCTATAAATGTTGAAGACATGTCCATAAAGTAGTCTTCATTGGAATAAATTTGAAAGTGGATATTATCGGAGAGGGGGTTGTTGTGGATAAAATGTGCATAGTATCCATGCTTGACACTCACATCAACATTTTCAGCATTGAATAGATTCAATGAGGCGGTGATTGAAGGTTGAGAATCCTTATGTGGTAGGTAGGACATTTTTAGGAGAAGAAATCTAGTTTTCGATCTAACAATTTTCTTCCTGGGGCTTCTTCTTCTGTTTACACTACGTGTCGACTTTTTCCTTCTTTTCTTTGACAAGAGGGATGATGTCTTTCGTTTCCGACCTGAGTGGAGACTGATGAGTGATGCATTGTTTCTTGACCTTTTAAAGCCTTTACCATTTTGTTTTAATCTCTCGCCAGGGTTCGCGCACTGGACCTAAGATTTTCCGAAGCACTTTTTTTAAAATCCCTTGCCAGAGCCCCAATCATATAGTGTAGAGGATGCAAAATCTGTCGCAGCCGGTACAAGATATTTTCTAGCCAGTGGTAGTGAAGAGCGAAAGAGCTTAGCAAACCAACCAACTGCCAAGACCGTAGCCAGACATTGACGAGCGACCTTTGTAATAGTCCATTCCATTGCCCTGTTGTCTTTGGCCAAGAGTATTAACATAGCAGTCAATATCAGGACAAGTGAATACCACTTTTTTATTAGACATCTTGCTTTTGAAACGATGGGACGAAAATGGCATGTAATCACAGCCAAACCTTTTGAAATTACTATGGGATCACCCAATTCGGTTTCTTAGTGTTAACTGACAGAGTTCCAAATAGGAAAGTGTTTACGGGAATATACTGAAGATGCTTTATATTGTAGTGATGAATATGTTCTTGATTGGTTTTTCGTTCTAGAACTCGTAGGAGGGGACATTTGAATTACCAACCCGAGATGTTTCCACAAATGAAGTCGTAGAGAAATATACAAGTGTCTGTGGAGAAGGCAGGCGGGTAGTCAGCAAAAATGAAATTAGTGTTTCCGGCACTTTTACCATTGATTATATTGAGCTTAAAGCCAAGAACATCCTTTAGATTATCATTGGGAATAACCTTTTCGTTGGCAATAGGTGAACTAATGTAGATCTTACCCTCCTCCTTTGAATAGTTGAAATGAAAAGCTCCTTTTTTTACGAGCGGAAATTCTTTTATTAATAGAACGACATAATCATTCATACAGGTGAGTTCCTCGTAGGGTAATTCAATATATGGATAATTCATCCAATGATTTTTTTGAATTTGTTTGATCACTTGAGGATGGTGGTGGCGGCCAATCCTAGGGTCTAATTTTTATATCATGGTTTACGATCTTTTCTCAGGATGTCCGTAGGTATTTTTGAGAATACAGTCAACAAGAGCCACTTCATACTTTCTATTATCGTCGAATTTGATGTGGGGGAGAGTTTCGTCCAAAAATCACTAGTTCTATTCAAGTCATTGTAGAGAGGATCGGAAACATTGGACATGAAAGTCACATAGAAATCATTGGGCATTGTCAATGTCTTCAGCACAGACCCAAGAATCAAAATCTGAGTTGTATCCTAGCCAGCGAACAAGCAACTGTCTCTTGCCCCTACGAGTACGACTCTTTAATATCTTTTTCAATTTGATAAATTTCACTAGTGTTTCTAACTTTTTGCAGTTCATATTCATAAAAAACCGCCGAGAATCTCATCATCTTTGGTGTCTCGCAGTCGATATGTCGTGGGCCTCGGTGTCCAGGATTTTGGACACTTTAAAAAGTTCAGTGCTCCCATAAATAATTCCCCTTTTCAAAAATATTGGTGGTTCTATTAATTCGAACAGTATCACCAACATTGAATTATCTTCTTCACATTTTTTTTTCTTTTTCACCATTGGAGTATTGCTTTAGAAAAGCATCAAATGTATTTTCACTGTAGTGAACATCCCGAGGGCTTGAGTTGGACAGAGATCGATGAGGTCGATGGTTTGTATATCCGCATGATTTTATCTAAATCATGAATAAAAGCCGGTGTATTTTTCAGGGTACAATATCTTGAAATTAATAGACGAATCGTTCTTATTAATCGTTCAGCCAATGCAGCCTTTATTGGGCTGTGACTATGATAAAGTGTTGTATTATATTTCAATAGAACCTTTTGCACATGTGGATTAACAAATTCACTGCCACGATCCGATTGAATTTTTCTATACGAATCCTGTTCAAGAATACTTTCAATGGCCTGAGCAACTTCAACACCTCTCTTTGATCGCAGTGGAATGGCATAGGCATAGCGACTAAAGACACTGATTGCCACCAGAATATATTTGTAGGGTGCATTGTGACGCTGTTTGAACTGCGTCTAAAGTTAAAAGATCCGTTTGCATTATATGCAGAGGGGGAAAAGGCTTTAGTTTGTCGATATTGTTGCTGCGAAGCCCTGTGATTCCGATGCAGTGTGTAACTCGGTTCATTCTCTAGATACTCATTTGCTTTTTTCAATTGTGGTGGTGCCGGAGACAGCTTTAGAAAGCGTTTGGGAGAACTTAAACTTCCCGCTTCACTAATATTTTCATAGACACCTTTCAGAACTTCATCCATTTTGAACGCAAGCATGTAGTGTAATATCCACTCCCCTTTTTACACACTGGAGGGTGAATCAATTCGTCTTCGCTTTTGACTAGCAGCCACAAATGTTGTAAAATCATTGCTGCTGCTACTGATAGTATTTTTCAAATATTGAATCTTTCTTCTTCTTTTTTAAATGTTGGGTGTTGTGTTGTTGGAGGACTATATTCTCTTAGTTTCTTTAGAATTTGCTTATTGCCAATAAGACTTTTGGGAAAGTTTGATTACACTTAGAAAGGTGTATAGATTATTGTCAAAGGATAAAAGTCCTTTACGATTCGTCACCATATCACAAATTAAATCAACTAGATTATAACTTTTCCCCTGAATTATAATTCGTTTCCCTGTGCTATCAACTTGAACTGATGTTCAGCAGTTTCCAACATGAGATATGATAATACTCTTTTACTCTGTTCTCGATAGGTCAGTGGCAATAGGTTTCCAATTTTCGATACAATTGAATTCAATTCCTTCTCCTTTGATTGCAGTGCTGCTGCAGAATCTTGAGGAGATGTTTCCTGTTTAGAGGGATCGTAACAGTGGCGGCGACGGTGGGTCTCTCACGATAAGGTTTATGTTTGTTCACACGTCGCAATGCATCTTGAAGTAAAAGCAGTTTTTTGTCATCGGCAATATTCTCATCATTAATGAATTTGCTTAGATTGTCTTTCAAAATGTTCGACGGGCGAGAGGACAAGTTCAAATGGTGTCAATTTATATGGTTTAGCCATTCTCTCTCTCTAGAGAAAACTGTTTACAAGTCCTGCAATTATTGGCAGTAAAAGTGTGAAAAAGCTACCGCCCGCTTGAAGGAGCCGTTTTCTTTTAAAAATTTTTCCCTTGTTTTTACAAGCCAAGGCGCCCGTACAGTGGAAACGATGTTGCTTTGTCTGTTGTCTAACACCTTCTGGCAGTTGAACATTGCCCTCAGTTAAATTTAAACAAAGTTCAGATATTAGATTAATGAAATCATTGTCAACACCATGTTTGAGTATGGCCTCCTAAGCAAGGGTTTTGAAGTGCTTAAAACGGAAAATAAATGTCGTTGTTCGTGTAGTTTCTTCAGTGTCATAATGGCAACTAATAGCCTTTTTCTACTGTTCGCCGGAAGATATACTGTAATTTCATTGTTGAAAATGTCGGTGACTACACGTAGATCCTCGGGTGTGCTCTGATTAAGATCCAGCAAAATGGTAACCGTAGGCCTTGCTAGTCGCCTGAGTGTACGCTGACAACAGATATTTAGGGGCGCCGGGTATATCTGTTTATTGAGAGTTTTATGAGCGAGCTAGAATCACGAACAAACTCGATAGATAATATAGACGGTGCAATTCAAAAGCAAGGAATCGCATACATTTCTGATGAAACAGATTGTGTAGAACTAGGGTTATGGAAATGTGTTCATGGTGGGAGCGAACAGTGAACAGTTGTAGCATTTCCTGTGAGAACTGTTCAATGGATTCAGCCAAATCATCAATAATCAACCAAGAGTTCGATTCAATACTATTGAAAAAATCAAGTCCCCGTTTGAATTGTATTGGTATGGTTGTGGCAAATTCTTTTATTTGATCATAGGACTCCTGCCAAATACTATAGCAATAGTAGATTTTTTTTCGGCTTTTTTCCAAAACATTTTATCGCAATTTTTAATTATTTAGCTAAAAGAGTTGTTTTCCCCGACATTGAGGGCCCACACAGAAACGATCTGAAGGGTGTTTTTTAAATTGATACATGTTGTTGAGAACAGTCGGACTATAACTAACTGTAAATCATACGTGTCCAATGAATAAGTAGTCGTAGCAATAATTTTCCCATAGATCTATCTAGTACGTTAACAAGAAAAAACAGTTGACAAAATTTCATGGCAACATTATTTCGGGGCAACATGAAAACAAATATTTGTTCAACATGAACAATGATAAAAAATGACACTTTTATGTACAACATAAATAAAAAACACTTTTTGTCCATGAAGAGCAACACTTATTGTCTTTAAAAAATCACTTTTTGTCCATCAACACTTTTTCTGTACAACAACACTTATTGTCTTTAAAACACTTTTCTGTACAAGAGCACATTGAAAAAAACACTTGAAAAAAAAACACACTTGGAACACGAACTAGCACAGTTGAACATTACAGTGAATTTAAAGGGGGCTGGCCCCCCCACCCGGGTCCCGCGGGCCGAAGGAGGCCGCGGGCGGACCCCCACCCCCCCCCGGGAGCTGCGGGCGGGGCCCGACCCACACCAGCCCCCCCGGGAGCCGAAAGGCGAAAAACAGTACAATAGTTGTCGTCACTGCTACAGGTTAGTGGTTGGGTTAGTTTTAGTTGGGTCTCAGTGGTGGTGGTGGTGGTGGTGGTTAGTTAATTTATGAAAGGTTTGATGATGGTTAGTGCTTGAGTTAGTATCAGATTAGGTTAATTTATCCAGACCAAGTTGATTGCGATAGTCAATGCATTCAACTCGGTCTGAAATACGGTGGTGGCCATGAGGTAGGACACTCACACCATTTCTCGAGCACATAGGACTTTGTCGGATATACACGACATTGCATTTTTTTTCACTCTTACAGTATAATTTCTATACTGTAGAGAGCGAATTGCAAGCACTTGTGCTCTCGGCACTAGGCTACTTTCTACAACAGTCTCTGTACACGCTCATGTTGAAATTGCTCTTTACAAAGTGTTGTAGGCACCCCTTTACACGCCTGCTTTTCATCCCCACTATGAGTTTTAACGCAATAAACTTTAGGGCCCGGGAACACCCCCCCTGGATATCAAATCACTCCCCGTCTCTGATTTTAACATTAATAGTTGGTTGGGGGCTTGACGTTTCACCAACTCGGGGTAGAGTGATGGTTGATTCCAGTTGGTGAAATCCATCCGCGAGCTGATGTGTTCCCCCTTTTCTAAATCACCAATAAATCTTCAGTCCCATTTACCTTTAGCAGCAGAGAATCTGTATCCCCATAGTAAAACTTGAACCTCCCCCCTCCCGTGGCCATTGCACTTGCACACCATTGTAAAAGAACGACAACATGAGCTTTTTGAAATTTCCAGTACTGAACTACCGACCTTGCTATATTCTTGTTCAGTACCCACATTTCGCTTTCGCCTGTGTAGAAGAAAACATGCCAGTCTCTATGCTCGTGAACGATGTAAATTGGGATCGGCAATAATTCGTGCACACTCTAGAGGTCAGTCACAACGTCGCAGCAAGATCTATTACGTACGCTTTCACACATTTTGCCAAACGCTGAATTTAGGATGAGTTTGTACATTTCCTTCTCCACCTTTGAGTTTGCCCTAGAGCGTTTATCGACAAAAAGTATCGATAAACGTTTTCAAGTATGGTCGCTGATTGAACTGCAGGACCCTGTGTATTTTGGTGATTTTGAAGCCATTGTTCCCACCCAGTGCAAAAGCACATGGTGAACAACGATATTCTCCTTAGGGCCCAAAGCAGCCATCAGTTTCTGTTTGGAGGGAGTCCAGTGCATTCCCCATATCCTCAACCAATGATCGATTGTAGGGGCTCAGAGAGTCCCTGCTCACGGGTCGATTGATACAGGGAAAAACAAAATCTTTGACGGAGTCGTGAAGCGCCAGCGGAATGTGCCCGTCAATTTCAAAGAACCATCCTTGTGGCCCATTGTCCTCGACAGTGGTAATGTCGGGGAACTCACAAGGATTCTCAAGCCATTGATAGTTCCCATACGGCAAAGAGTAGTGAGACATTGCCGAGGGGTACAATGAGTTCATGTCCAGAACACTGCATTTGACTTTGCACCGGTGTTTTGTCCGCTCGGATCGGTTGATAAGACGCGGTCCCCATGAAAAACGTACCCTCCCCTCATTGAACGCTCTACAAAAAGGTGCTGATCTACGTCCGGTTGATAGGCCTATTTCCTCCCTACTAATTTTTGCCGAAAATCAAATCCATCACCAAATGGGGTGTGGAAAAACTAGTAGCCTATATCTAACCCGAACTCTGAATAGATTTGGTCTGTGTTCTTACAGACTATATCAACAGAGTTAGAACGTCACTGGCCAAAGTACAGTCTACAATAATCCCACCCATTTTACAATCCCCCTTAGACCCACCCCTTCTTGGCAAACTCATACTCCTCGGCTGTGCATTCACTGCTGGTCAGTGAATTGTAAAAAGTTTCAATTGGAGTAGTTTGACCTCGCTTAAGCGAGCGCCAGAACAGTAATAATCGTATGCATATATACCTTTGCAGGTTCAACAGATCATACATTTCACTGTCTGGAAAAAAGTGCTGTTTAAGCAAGGGAAAGCTATCAAAATTGTCGCTTTTCTGCACTGAATCAATTGACTCAATGCCTTGGGGGAAAAAAAAACTAAAGGAATATAAAAACCTGATTTTATTCCAACACGTATGCCCATTATCCACTGCCTGCCATTTCAGCTCGAGAAGCAAAAAACTTCTCGGCCGATTTTGGGGAATAATGTTATAGGTAAATGAATTGTTTACCCATGGACTATCTACTCCCCCCCCTCCCTGTGCATACGTGCCAGTGCCGGTTTCCGTAAAAATAATTTTAAAGTCATAATTTGAGTTGTGAATAAAAAAAGGATATAAAAAACTGCTGGCTAACATTTAAGTTACACGATTGATGCGCAACCCCTCTAAAATTACTACCCCCAAGAGGATATTTCCTGCCACAAGTGATTATGATCTCTGACTTTCCCCCTCCATCCTCTTTTCCCGTTAGTCCCCTTATCCCCCTCTACAAACTCCCCCTTAAACCCAAACCTATTTTTTTATTTTTAATCGCGAGACGATCCTCTGCAGACAAAACCATTGGGTAATGTGTATTTCTCAAACGAGAAATAGCACCATTAGCCGTGCCAATTAGTTTAGTCAGTGCCTTGACCATACACTCGTTTACCCTCATCCAACGTTTCTACTATTTCTAACAACCGCATGGTGTTAGAACTGTCTCTTTGGGCATGAGCATAGGACACTGCAATAACTTGATGTTCTTTGACTCGGTTTTTTGAAATTTGGGATCATTCATCTCCACCAGCTTAGCTTCACAGTCTAAAGATATTTTGTTGCACTGGAGGAGGGTATTCTGGAAATTTTTGAAGCGTAAAATAGCCCTATCCCCTGAAACCGTTTCCACTGTCTGGTACCATGTCGGCTACAATGCCTCATGTGATTTTGCAACTTTAATTCAGTCCAAAAATCTAGAGAGGCATGTTGGACAGTAGAAACATACCCCCTTATTCTTACCCTCCCCAGAACTCTACTTATGTCTGTGATCGGGTTAAAATGGCCAATTTGCATTCGGTTCACTAGGTGGTGTATACAACAAAACCAAACCCAGTGTCTGACTAAATCAATTGACGGACCCCTTCCAGGGAAGACCACCCCCTTCTTTTTTAAACGAAACCCATCTTCAAATTCAATTTCATACTGAACCACCAGTACGCCGATATTTAAATGAGCATTAGCCCTTTCAAAATATCAATAGATCGTAGCGTTACTGGGTATTTTCCTTCTAAACAAGAAAAAATCTACAATGGGGAAATTGGACCCTTCCTTCCCATGTACAGGCCCAATCGTTCTAAATTCGTCTTGGTAGGCGTCACGTGCTAGAGGCTCGAATGCTGATATGAGGAAAGCATACATGTGAAACATTTTTGTCCTGTTTTCAAAACAGATCTGCTGGACACCTTTATACAACCTTCTAATCTGAATTATATTTTAAAAAGTATATCCCTTTCCCCCACCCCCTCTTAAAATAAAATCTTTCTTAAAAATTTACAAATAGTCACACTTAGATTTTCAATAAATAAAACCACAGAGCCGCTCCCATTTTCGTTAAAGTCGCTCGAGATGCGCAATAATTTGACCTACCCACTCCATGAAAGCACCCTCAAAATTTTCTAAATTCGGATAAATCACGCGCATCTCGGAATGTACATAGTGATAATAAACTTCGCTTTTCCCCTCATTTAAATAGAATACTTTAAAAACAATTGAAACCTTAATTGAATCCCTCCCCCACACTGAATTTGGTTCTCTAGTAGCGCACGAATTTTAGATCTACACAGGACATGCATAATTTCTACGGGGTCAAAAACAAATTTTCCCACTCCATTAGTGAATTAAAAAGGATCCCCAAAAGTCGCAGTGTAGACAACTATTGCATTTAAAATTGTGTTGTACAATTGAAAATCAGGAAAAGTTGTACCCCCCTCCCCTCTTGTATATCATCCCCTCCCCCCTCCCCCAAGTTGTTCAACAATATTTGGGGTATGTGAATGTTCCACTTCAGTTGTTTGAAGTGGATTCGTTAGGGTATCGGAGCTGGAGGAGGAGGAGGAGAAGGGTTCCCTGTTAATTCCCGGGTAAAATCGTCCAAAAGATGTAGCGTGTTTGGACTTAGCAAAGGTAAGTCTCCCTGCCCAACTGCGCTATAATCTACATTTTAAAAATTTTTCTATAAACTCATCAATATTAACAACGACGACGGTATTTCCCATGAATTGTTGGAGAGGTCCTCTCTCCTTCACCAGCTGATGAGACGATGGTGACATTGAATAAGGGACCAATGCTCCAACCTATAAATGAAAAAAAGAAGCTTATTTTCAAAGTGTTCAAATCATCGCTACTGTTTTTAAAATTTGGATTATTATTTACGTATTATTTAAACGCGCTTAGTAGTAGTAGTAGTAGTATGCACATAGTAGCATTTGGTTAATTCAACTGAAAGTTCCAAAATATCAAACTTAATATAAGATAATTACAATCTAAAACGTCGCTTTACATAGAAGGCGGCAATTTGATTTTGTTTAAAAAAATAGCTTATTTTCAAAGTGTTCAAATCAGCCCTTTTTTCCCCTCTTTTTTTTTTCGCGGCGCTTCTCGGGCCCGCAGCGCTTCCCACGGCGCTTCCCGCGGCGCTTCCCCGGCCCGCGCTTCCCGCGGCGCTTCTCGGGCCACTTCCCGCAGCGCTTCCCCACAGCGCTTCCCGCACCGGTTAGTATAAGATATTTACAATCTTAAAACGCATGGACATAGAAGGCGGCAATTTGATTTTGTTCAAACAATCCCTCCAAATAAACATTTCATATTAATATCCCATATCTGCTCTGGAAAAAAAAAACATGATTTGAAATGGATAGCCATCTCCTGTCATGATACACAACTCATTCCGATAGAAAGTTTTTTTTTTTTAGTATTTGTAGAGACAAGGTGAACCATTCGCTAATAAAGCAGTTTATAACGCAAAGGATTTTGCTACTTATTATGAGCGGGATATAGTGCATTTTTTTTTGGCTTCACTAATCTAATTTAGCAAGGGTGAATGCATGCACTTGACATGATTCAAAAGGGAGAACATTATATTTCCTTTTTGGGAGAAAAAATCTTTCAATATCCCGCTGAGATACACTTTTACACAGTGTTCGAAAATGGTTAGAAGAAAAGGCCTAAAAAAGTTTGAAGAAATAGGTAGATATTTCTATAAGATAGGTAGGAAAAAATGCTTACATTTGCAAATTCCGTTTGGGCTTGGGGTGCCGGATGGTTCAGGTAACGTGTGTTCGAGGGCAAACCTCATGATCTTGTGCAGCTGAGCCAGAAAATGTCACAGGGTTGTGCAGCCGGGACAGCTCCTGAGACCCTTGAAAAAAGCATGATGAGAGACAACCTCATGATCTTGTGTAGGTGGGGCTTCGGCATTGAAAGAAGCCATCCACTCTTTTTAGTTTCCTGACAGGCTGCATTGGGGCTGCCTCACCCTCTCTTTGTCTCTTAGATAGAGGGGCACACATTCTTTACAATTGGCCTTAAAGAAGAGAAAAAAGTTAGTATCGAAAATAATTTCCTCCTTTTTACAGAAAGAAAATTAGTACCATCATCCATATAATTTTGTCTAGAAAAGCATTTATCACTAAGAAAGCACAACGTAAAAAAATTTCGTGAAATATACTATACATGCCTTGTTTGATGCATTTAAAGTATTAACGGTATTTTTTTATCTTTCCTTATCCTTTTTCGAAAGCTGGTATTTACCCCACCCCCCAGAAAAAACAGGCCCGAGGAAAATAATCCCCACGGAAAATATCCTGAGAAAAGACATGAAAAAATACCCCCCCCCCCCTCGAAAGATATCGCATCCTTTTGAATCTGAGAAAAGATGAATTACGGCTCACTGAGCCGTTCAAATTGCAGGCCTATAAAAGTCGGCCTAGTTTGTTTCTAAGCTGTTTGAAGAAAATCCCCCTAAGACTAAACGTTGAAAATGTGAATATTTAGTCAAACATCGAAGCATTGATCTAAGCTATGGTTCTTTTTCAGTTATCCAATAAATAAAAACATGTTTTTAGTCGCGTCCTTTTGAATCTGTGAAACCATTGGAAACTAAACTGCTAACGCTAACGAACAGGAAGTGCTTTAAAAAAGGGTCAGAACTAATTATAGGCCTCGCGCTGGAGCCTTGTGTCAAACCAGTGCGGGTTAATAACAAGAGCGACGAATGTCTCAGTTAGAGAAAAGATTACAAAGAAAAAGTCTAAATTTATCGGTGGAAGAAAATTATTTCTATTTGCGAGGAATTTGGTTGTAAAAAACAATGGGGGATGGGGTTAGGTTTTGAGGGTAAAAGAACAAATTTTATGTTTTCTATCGAGTATAAAGATTGCATAGTGATGTTTGTATTAGAGTGGGAGGGGGGAGGGGATTTACCTGAATATACTGGAGGGTGACCAAGGAAAATAATTTTATTTAAAATAAAAAATGAAAATGTATTAAATCAGAACTTACATTGCTAATTGTGGCTGTCAAGGCTTCAACCTCATCAATTATATTTAGTGTTATATCCATTGTGTCACAATACTTTCTGATAATTTAATCACAATGCATCTCCGTTATATACGAAATCTCAAGGGTGAATTGTTATGTAATGGGGAAAACCATATGTAACCTGCCCTCTGATTGGCTGAGAAGGGGGATGTATCCGACTCGCTGATTGGCTGAGAAGGAAACACGTGATGTAACTGTTCCCAGGATTCCTGGAAACTTCATAACATTCGCTTTGAGCATGCACTTGCCCAAAACAACAACAACAACAAATAAATCCCTCAGCCCTAAAGATTAAAGAAACCATAATGTTTCTTAATTCCCCTTTCGTGAACCAATAATTCCCCCGCAGATTATGTAATCAATTTCTCAGGTTAGGTTAGCCTAAAGATCAAAGAAGCCATGTTTGTTTCTTAATTCCCCTTTCGTGAACCAATAATTCCCCCGCCGATTATGTAAATCAATTTCTCAGGTTAGGTTAGCCAAACAACAAAGAAGCCATGTTTGTTTCTTAATTCCCCTTCGTGAGTCAATAATTCCCCCGCCGATTATGTAAATCACTCCATTGTCATTACACCTGGACAAACAACAACAAATAAATCGACCTTGAAACATCCATCAAAGTGAGAAAAATCCTGTTTTTCCATTCTCACTGACAAAAACCATAAAACATCCATAAATTTGCTGTACTCGTCGCTGTTTTTTCATTCTCACTGACAAAAAAACATAAAACAAACAGATATGAATTACTATTGACATCCATGAAAAACATCAAATAAATTGACCAACACACATAACCGTCCAAGAAAACATCCATCAAAGTGAGAAAATTCCTGTTTTTTCAAGTGAGAAAAATCTGTTTTTTCATTCTCAGTGAGAAAACCATAAACTACGTGGTCCTGTCACGACTATAAGATAGCTTTCTACTGAGCTTCCTTCAGCAACTCGTCTGCGGCCTTTTCCTTGGAACCAAACGCTTCTTTTTTTTTCTTTTAAAGATTTTTCAAGAGTCTCTAGTCGTTTCAAAGAGGTTTCAGCGAGCTGCAGGTCTCTCGGCCTATCTCGTGCCACCAAATCCTTCCACTCTTTCCCAGCTTTTTCTTTCAATGCCTTTTCCTGCTGTAGGTACAAATCATAGCTCTTTCTGACGGATTTGGTCAGTTTATTATTAGTCTTCAGTGATAGCAACATTTTTTTTTGCACGTCCTCCAAATCTGCCAAATCCATCTATCACAAACCGTTTTGTATTCCAAGTTCGCTCATTCATCGAATCTCTTCTTCACTGAGAACTCGTCCAGAGAGGGAGAAAACCCCTCTCAATGCTGTGGCAGACCCGTGTGAAATGGTCAAAGCATTTTTTACGACTTCCAACAAGTTTGGATATTTTCCTGCCTGGATCACGTTGTTCCACTTATCGTCAATCCTTCCTGCACTCGTCAACTAGCATGTCCTTTTGCGTCGCGATTGGTAACTTCCTGGCAACATATAATAAACTCTGAGCAGAAACTGGCTTTGAAACTTCATCGGGATGAAGAAAAGGTAATGTTTTCAACAGCTGCAAAAATTTTCCACCGAGTATTTGCATAAGGACATATCTTGTGGCCGCAGAATAATACTTCTGAACCCGCTGCATGAACGAACGTTTTGGAAGCTCGTCTACTTGCTCGAGACAGTCGAAAATCTCGTCACTCAAAACTGTCTGTAGCAGTGGCACAAAGTTCTTTTCATCTTCGAATGGCTGAAGCGTTAGTTCATCCCTAAGTTCTTTGGTCGCTTTGGGTTTAAAAAATTCGTCCAGTCAATGTCAAAACCAAGAGATTCAGCTCCTTATAAAGTTCATGCACTAGGGGCTCTTCCCGTTTGAAATTTTTCGGTGAAACGTGTGAAGAGGTTCGAACTATCAACAACAAACTGATACTCTGCTTTCATGGTCGGTTGTTTGATCAGCCAGATGATCTCTTTGTACGCATTTGATTTCATAAGACTAGGGTTTTTCTTTGGAATATAGACAACGAAGTACTCAAACAGAACTGCATCTGTTCCCTTAGCCTTGAAGCGGCAGGCCCTAGTGTTAACCATCTGGTGGGTATGTGTTTTCAAAAAGTGAGACTTAGGAACGCAAGTTTTATCTTGAATCTTCCCCATAGTCTTCTTGTCTAGCCAGCCAGCCACTAAAATAGTAGTACATTTTGATGATCAGATCGGAACAATTTTCGCCAATTTCCTGCAAAGCCTTCCGAAAAGCGTTGTGTACTTAATGGATCTTGCAGGTACCAATATCAAAGGAGACCTTCGCTACCTGTCAATCACGTTTTTCACTGTCAATCAGTCGGAAAAGTTTTTTGTTCACTTTCGGACCGTCACAAACTTAACGCTAGTAGTTTAGAGATAGATAAACCACTCTCATCGATCGTTCTGACTTCAAGTCATCAGCTGTGGCATGTCCAATAAAATCAGTTTTTAGATGTCTTTTCTACCACTCGTTTCCTCTCTTCGGGCCAGAATCGGATCCTCATTTGAAGCTCTTTCTTACTTTCTGAGTTTGTGGTTTCGTCAAACTCGACAACATAATAACTGTTGCCGACTTCATCAAGGGTCATCTTCTGGAAATGGGGTCCGAGAGCTTTGGTTAAAAAATAAGCGAACTTAGTTCGCCCGAAGGAGAAGTCTTTGACCACTGTATCTCTGAACATTTTTCCAAATTACATCTGCTATTCTGTCTGTGGATTTCTCAGAATAGTCAGATTCACTCATCTTCAGAGCCCATGTAATTTCTACAACTGTTGTTTCATTCCGCACAACATAAGCACCTAAGTGCATGGACAGTTTTGCCGGTTTCGCCGCTCTCCATGGAAGATGCTGCAGAGAGACGAAGCTGATTTGGGCGTTAGGTTTAAGGTAACATTCTTCTTATGTTCAGCAGTTTTTACCAGACAAGCAGTTATTACCAGACATACGTTCAAATAAAAAGGGCGCTAGGAAGTAGTCTAATAGTTCAAGAAATGTACTTGAGCTCAAAAATCGGGCAAGAAACCTGGTTTTGACACCGCCTCGTTCGTATTTTGTACTCGGAGCATTCTCTTTTTTTCTCTCTATCTGTGTAGCATAGTGACACCCAGAAAGAGTTCTCTAAGTAACTAACAAAGCCAACCAAAACCCTGCCACCTCCTAGCCTATTGACTTCAGAGGCAAAGAGGGTCACTCCTTTTCGTTACTAGTCTGTCTGCTCTATCCAGACAGTAATGCTGTAGCCTATGTAACACCAGGTTTTGTCTTTCTTAGAAAAAGCAAAACAGGTTGCAAGAATCTCAACTGAAACAAAAATACTGAAAACCGTATACTCACAGGTATTGGTAGACTTCAGGATACAGAGCTTTAAACCAAAGCAAGAAAAGGACTTTAGGGACCTTTATCAAATTTAAGGGACCTTCATTCAATTTTAGGGACTTTGTGGCAACCCTGTTACTTTCAGTTGAAAAAAACTTGTGAGAACAAACCGGTTTCTTCGTTACTTTAGAAACAAATTTGGACTATAAACAAATTTAGAAACAAATTTGGGCAAATGTCAAAATATTAGAACAAATTTGGGCACAATAAGGGGGGAGGGGTAAAATATAGCGGGTTTACATGCAAAATGTGCTAGGTACAATAATTTTGCATATTATGAAGTAGCCTAAGAATTGTTTTCTGACTTCAAACTGTCCAAATATTTTACCCCCCCCCCCTTATATGCAAATATATAGCCCAAATTATATATTTCCAATCTATTCTGTCACTTACCTTTGTCTTGTCTCGCGCTAAGCTGAAAGAAACTAACGAAGAAACCGGTTTTTTCTCGAGTTTTACAAAGCGTAAACTTGAGTGAGTGGCGTATCAAACATAAGTACCAAAATTCCATCCCCCTACGGAAAAAAAAAACTCAAATAAAATTCTCAAATTTGGAAAGCCTCATTTTCCACGGGAGGGGGTGTATTTACCGGGGGTATTTTCCGAGGGAGGATCCACGGGGGGGGGGGGGTAAACGCTGGCCACCGTGCAACACCTTAAAATGTACACCAAGAATGAATTGCCAGGTTACTATTACAACCCTTTTCGTATTTCTAGGACTTCAAGATTACACACGAAACAGGTCTATTCTTATCTTAATTGCATTAAAATCACTTGATTTTGGGGGGCATTTCCCCCTTTTTGCAAAAATCAGGCATTTTTAATAGGCTTGTAGCTTTTGATGTGTAACATTAAATTAACTGAATTCTAGATATTTGGGAATTAGCGTAAAAAGCCAATTCTTTTGATGCAGTAACTTTACACCATTTTTTTTTTTTTTTTTTTAGAATTTCGATTACTACTGGGCAAAGTCGCTCCTTACTAACCGTTCCTTACTTTGAACTGTTTGATTCTGACAAAACAAAACGTTTTACTTTGATTTTGTGTTTTCAATTCCTTTTCCATTGACTTCGGTTTTTTTGGAAAATCCAATTCCTGTTATTTCATTAGAGTATTAAGCCATATCAAGGTTTTTCTTTCCAAAGATTTAAGAAGGGATCCTTAAAACCTTACAAAACGGGACTGAGCAAAGGTACGAGGCTCAAAACACTTTTCTTGTGCCTCTTTTTGAGCAGAAAATCTATTTTTCAAGAGCTCACTTTATAATACAAAAATTATAAAGGCCATAGGTGTATCCTTTGGAGAGAGAAGAATGTGGAGGCAGGTACTCCAAAACACCCTTCAGATGATCATTAAGGCTCTGGATCCATTATCGAGAATTTAATTCACCTAACTCAACTACTCTCCAAGATCGACAAAAGCCCCTAATCTAGAATTTTACCCAAATTAATTAGCCATTATCAAGAGTGCCCCTAGGGTAAATAAAGAAACACAGTGAAAAATCTCATCTTGAAGCTTAGGCTCAATGCGTTTGCCCACTTTGTCCTCAGATATATGTAAATCCATGTCATTTTTATATCTTGTAATGGAGATATTATTATTATTATTTCACAGTATTAATGTTTTATTATTTATATATTTTTTTTATTTTTTTACACACTTTTAAAGTGTTTTTTTTAACTTGTTATAACATCTATATCCTGCTACATTCCCCCCACTCGACAAAATCACCATACGTGTGGCACCCTTGCCACAATTTTAATTTGATTTTCACGCCAACCTGGTGGGCAACTCTCTTGCTATAATTAAATGAAAAAAAACAAAACAAGTTTCATCCGTAACTCCCCAAGACATCCAAATCAAACTTTGAGGTAGCAATTTTTCAATGAATATTCCAAAGGTCCAAAAATCTTTTTTCTGGGACGACATGATTCGTACAGCCGCTAGGGCAAAGCCGTAGATTATTCAAACTGTCGATTGGTTATAGACTGTTTTTATAGCAAAAAAGTGCACGTTTAATCTTGAGTGTCTGAATTAAAATTCGGGATTCATTTACTGGGGCTAAGGAAATTAAACAACTTATTGGGGCAGTCTTAAAGGGCCCAGAAATTGGCAAAAAACTTTTGGTCACTGATTAGACAGAAAGTTTCAGACTTGAGTTCTGGGGCCAGGCTGAACCTAATATACAAACTGAAATTGAGCAGGGGGCACGGACCCCAAGAAAGGGCCAAAATACTTCTTCTCCATAATATGCAGGGAGAGTTTATTAATAAAACATGTAGTTACATAACAAAAAACACGCTTGGCTGCAGTGAAGGAAGAGGGGAAAATTATTAAAAAAAAAAAAAAACTTTGTCACTGACGCCACTAATATCACCACAATAACCAACAAATATGTGTTTATAAAAACTTATGTCCTTTGTACTTTGGGCTAAGGTGACCTCAACACAGAATGACAACGGCAACAAAAAATATTGGCTCCCTGAAAAACGAGGCCCGACAAATGAGCCGCTGAGAATTCAAATGAGAAGTCCCATACACCAAGGAGACCCTATTTAAAAAAAAATGGTTTAGGAGCATGGGGAAGGCAAAAAAGGGCAGATTTGTTCCAATCGACTTGAAATTTATGTAAATAGGCATTTGTGCCATGTGACACGTATGCATTAGGCATGTGTGCCATGTGCATAAATTAGAATGACCAAAACACAGAAACTAAACCCCTTATAAAAAATCCACGTCTATTTTATTTAAAGCAGAAAATTTTTTAAGGCTAAAGGATGGCAGTGATACGAAATCAAGGTACGTGAAATAGGAATGTACTTGCTTTATATTGAGAAATCACAGAACACCAAGTCAACCGTGGAATGAAAATTTTTCTATCTGCTATAAATTTCAGGTACGACAAGTATCCAGAGCCGTTTAAAGGGGTGGGGTAACCGACTCAGCTACTTCGGGTACAGCAGCTGGACAGGCGCCATGGCTTGGAGGTTGCCCACTTCGACAATATTTCATACTTGATTCGGCATTTCTTGCTTAGCCTATATTTGAGTAAAGAGGGATTGCTGTAGTTAATTTTTCCTCGGGCACCACTAACCCTAGGAGCGGCTTGCAAGCATCTAGAGGGGCAAAAAATGTATAATTCCCAGACAATCCAAATCCAGGAGCGGACCTGCTAGAAACTACAAGCCCTTAAATTTGCGCCCAGCAAAAAAAGGAATGGCAAACATGAAAAAGCAAACAGACTTTGCAAAACCTATTGACGAAACTCAATATTTTCATCTATTTTAATCCATTTATAAAAACGATAAAATCACCAATTTTCGAGATGGCCTGAAAACTTAATAAGAGATGATTTGTTCATTATGAAATAAACACAAAATGAATATACGTTAATAATCCCCATAATGAATTTTTGGCCTCTAAAAGGAGGGGGGATACGAGCACCTTCAATCATTAATTAAGAGAGAGACAAAAAATGAATAGAAAAATTCAAATAGACGACAATCAATCCTACACAATAAAAGAAAAAAAATATATAGGAAAAAATATATATAGAAAAAAAAATAAGGAACGTCAACGAGACCAAAAATTTTTTTAGTAACTATTTGGAGAGGCTAAAAGAGTAAGAGTAAAAGTAAAAAAAAAAAAAAAAAAAAATCAGATATCATAGGGGCAGCGCAAGTAGTAACCTATCTAGTACTTTGACGATTACATTGACGGTTACAAGAATTATACAGTGCAAAGGTTTGAGGACTACAAGAATAAACTATAGTGCAAAAGGTTTGACGACTACAAAGAATATACAGTGCAAAGGTTTGGACGACTACAAGAATATACACTTCAGTTTCAATTGCACATTGACGAGTACAAGAATATACAACTACAGTTTAAAATTGCACAAGAAAAAACCCATGCTTGAGACATTAAACTCAAATGTTTTTTAGGGAAAGCTGTCAATCACCCATGTGTTATCCACAGTTCCATTTTTGAAGTCTGTGGAAACAGTTTGATTGACGTGTTCGGTGAGATTACGTTACTTGGCGTTTGATAGACATTTGCCAAAAAAAAGGAGTAATTAGTGATTGGATAATTTTTAACAAGAAATGACTGAAAAGTGTTTTGGAGGAGATGGATGATTGTGTACTGTATAATACACAAGTGATGGTTTGCACAGTGTTGTCAATTTTAAATAGTTTAGAAATAAAAAAAAAATTAACAAGAAATGGCTGAAAAGTGTTTTGAGGGAGTTGAGTTGCAGAGGGTTCAGTTGCACAGGGGGTTCAGTTACATGCGGATTCAGTTACACGGGGATTAGTTAAATGGGGTCGAGTTGCACGAGGGTTCAGTAGCACGGAGGTTCAGTTGTATGGGGTTTCGGTTATACAGGGGTTTCAGTTACATGGGGGGTTCAGTAGCACGAGGGTTCAGTAGCACGAGGGTTCAGTAGCACGGGGGTTCAGTTGTATGGGGTTTAGGTTATACAGGGGTTTCAGTTACATGGGGGGTTCAGTTGCACGGGGTTTAGTTAAATGGGGTCGAGTTGCGCGAGGGTTCAGTTGCACAGGGGGTTCAGTTACATGCGGATCAGTTACACGGGATTAGTTAAATGGGGTCGAGTTGCACGAGGGGGGTTCAGTTGCACGGGGGTTTAGTTAAATGGGGTCGAGTTGCACGAGGGTTCAGTAGCACGAGGGTTCAGTAGCACGAGGTTGAGTGGCACGAGGGGTTCAGTTACATGCGGATTCAGTTACACGGGGATTAGTTAAATGGGGGTCGAGTTGCACGAGGGGGGTTCAGTTGCACGGGGGTTTAGTTAAATGGGGTCGAGTTGCACGAGGGTTTCAGTAGCACGAGGGTTCAGTAGCACGAGGGTTCAGTAGCACGGGGGTCAGTTGTATGGGGTTCGGTTATACAGGGTTCGGTTACATGGGGGGTTCAGTTGCAAGGGGGTTTAGTTAAATGGGGTCGAGTTGCACGAGGGTTGAGTGGCACGATGGTTCAGGTGGAATATTTTCAGTAGTGTTTTGTTGTGCTTTACCTTGTCACAGATACATTCTATTGATTTTCATAGTTCATTTTGAATTTCCTTCATTCAAATGCAAGAGTTGGAATATTTCAGCAGTGTTTTGTTGTGCTTTACCTTGTCATAGTTACATTCTCTTGATATTTCGAAGTTCATTTTGAATTTCTGTCGTGAAATGCAAGAGCTGGAATATTTCAGTAGTGTTTTGTTGTGCTTTACCTTGTCACAGTTACATTCTCTTGATTTTTCGAAGTTCATTTTGAATTTCTGTCGTGAAATGCAAGAGTTGGAATATTTCAGTAGTGTTTGTTTTGCTTTACCTTGTCACAGTTACATTCTGTTGATTTTGATAGTTCATTTTGAATTTCTTTCATTGAAATGCAAGAATTGGAATATTTCAGTAGTGTTTTGTTGTGCTTTACCTTGTCACAGTTACATTCTATTGATTTTCATAGTTCATTTTGAATTTCTTTCATTGAAATGCAAGAGTTGGAATATTTCAGTAGTGTTTTTATTGTGCTTTACCTTGTCACAGTTACATTCTCTTAATTTTCAAAGTTCATTTTGAATTTTTTTCGTGAAATGCAAGAATTGGAATATTTCAGTAGTGTCTTGTCATGGTTTACCTTGTCACAGCTACATTCTCATGATTTTTCAAAGTTCATTTGAATTTTTCTGTCGTGAAATGCAAGAGTTGAATATTTCAGATAGTGTTTTTTGTGCTTTACCTTGTCATAGTTACATTCTGTTGATTTTCATAGTTCATTTTGAATTTCTTCATTGAAATGCAAGAGTTGGAATATTTCAGTAGTGTTTTATTGTGCTTTACCTTGTCACAGTTACATTCTCTTAATTTTTCAAAGTTCATTTTGAATTTCTTTCGTGAATGCAAGAATTGGGAATATTTCAGTAGTGTCTTGTCATGGTTTACCTTGTCACAGCTACATTCTCATGATTTTTCAAAGTTCATTTTGAATTTTCTGTCGTGAAATGCAAGAGTTGGAATATTTCAGTAGTGTTTTGTTGTGCTTTACCTTGTCACAGTTATATTCTATTGATTTTCATAGTTCATTTTGAATTTCTTTCATTGAAATGCAAAGAGCTGGAATATTTCAGTAGTGTTTTGTTGTGCTTTACCTTGTCACAGTTACATTCTCTTGATTTTTCGAAGTTTATTTTGAATTTCTGTCGTGAAAATGCAAGAGTTAGAATATTTCAGTAGTGTTTTGTTGTGGCTTTACCTTGTCAAAGTTACATTCTCTTGATTTTTTCGAAGTTCATTTTGAATTTCTGTCGTGAAATGCAAGAGTTGGAATATTTCAGTAGTGTTTTATTGTGCTTTACCTTGTCATAGTTACATTCTCTTGATTTTCATAGTTCATTTTGAATTTCTTTCATTGAAATGCAAGAGTTAGAATATTTCAGTAGTGTCTTGTCATGGTTTACCTTGTCACAGCTACATTCTCATAATTTTTCGAAGTTCATTTTGAATTTCTTTCGTGAAATGCAAGAACTGGAATATTTCAGTAGTGTTTTGTGGTACGAATTGCTTGAGAAAAACCCAAATGAATTAGTTGAAAATAAAGTTTTAACAAGAAATGTCTGAAAAGTATTTTTTGGGGGATGGAGCGACGACAGATTGGATGTCTCAGACTAAGTCATAGTGCTGTACTGTGGTACGAATTGCTTTTGTGAAAACCCAAATGAATTAGTTGAAAAATAAAGTTTTAACAAGAAATGTCTGAAGTTTTTTTTTTGGGGGGGGGGGCGATGACAGAGTGGATGTCTTAGACTAGTTATAGTGCTGTACTCTGGCATGAATTGCTTTCGAAAACCCGGAAGAATTAGTTGAAAATAAAGTTTTAACAAGAAATGTCTGAAAAAGTATTTTTTTGGGGGGGATGGGGCGATGACAGAGTGGATGTCTTAGATGTGGATGTCTTTAGACTAGTGATAGTGCTGTACTGTGGTACGAATTGCTTTTGAAAAAAACCCAAATGAATTAGTTTGAAAATAAAGTTTTAACAAAAAATGTCTGGAAAAGTATTTTTTTGGGGGGTGGGGGCGATGACAGAGTGGATGTCTTAGACTAGTTATAGTGCTGTACTCTGGCATGAATTGCTTTCGAAAACCCGGATGAATTAGTTGAAAATAAAGTTTTAACAAGAAATGTCTGAAAAGTATTTTTTTGGGGGGGGGGGAATCTGAGCTAATTAGGGTTTTTGACCGTAAACTCGAGTTTTTTACAAGAAAATTATGGAAAATACAATTCTCCTGGTTCAAATGTGAAACTTAAGTGCTTTTTAGGATCGAAAAAATTAACCTATTTCTGTAAAATCTGAGCTAATAAGGGTTTTTGACCGTAAACTCTAGTTTTTTGCAAGAAAATTATGGAAAATAGAATTCTCTGGTCCAAATGTGAAACTTAAGAAGTCCATTTTTGGATCGAAAAAATAAACTATTTATCCGTAAAATCTGAGCTAATAAGGGTTTTTGACCTTTACTTGTTTTGACCGTAAGCTTTTTTTTTTATTGTTTGTATAATTTTTTGCAAGAAAATTATGGAAAATACAATTCTCTGGTTCATAGGTGAAACTTAAGTCCCCATTTTGATCGAAAAATAAAACTATTTCTGTAAAAATCTGAGCTAATAAGGGTTTTTGACTGTAAACTCTCAGTTTGTTGTAATAAGAAAATTTATGGAAAATACAATTCTTTTGATTCAAATGTGAAACTTAAGTCCTTTTTTGGATTGAAAAATAAAACTATATCCGTAAAAATCTGAACTTAAAATTCAATATTTTTTTCATAAAAACAAACTATTTTTTTTTAAAAAACTTCGAAATTTTTCAACTTTATTTATTTTTTTCTTTTTGTAAGTATCTTAAAATGTCAAGTATGCTTACGTTTTAACAATTGTGCTCTATGATTGGTCATTCAGGACACGATGTGGCTTTCCCCACTGGTATTCTATGACCGCTTATCGTCACTACCTAGTCTACTGCATGTATTAAATCAGTATTTTTTTTACACAGTGGAACGATAAACACATAAGTCATATCTTTAAAAAAAGAAAGTGAAGATGGAACATTTTAATAGAGTGTGTTCACATAAACAAGGTTATTGTAACATTGAATGCCGACAAGGAGAAGTATTTAAACTATGAAACAAGTACAAGTGGTAGCACTATTGGAAATGTATGCATGCATTGTCATGACAGTAAGGAATTAAATTTCTTTGGGATACCGAAAAAATTCAACTCTTATGATGGTGGTTATGCGAGATTGAGATCTCCAGAGATGATTGCACTCAAAGAGAATGCTAACGTAAAAATATTGTTGATGATAGAAGGACAACTCCTTGCTACTTGCTGGCAGGTAACACATTACCTACGGATACATCCAATCATCAGCTTTCGGTTATGTAGCATTCCAACGGAAGGCTAATAAAAGAAAGGAACTACTCTGCTACTAATATCGTAAAACCATATCTTGTTTACGTGCCGAAACTGTTACCTGTGTAAAAATAATATGTGAATAGACAGTGAAATTGCAGAAAAATAAAAATGGCATTGTCAAAAAAATATCACTACGGAATATAAAGATGAGACGATGAAGAACAAAGCACCAGCAAACATTAACTGGCATTGATCAAACAGTCAAGAATCAAATAATAGCAAAGACGAAAAGCATATTGAGGCCTGTTCACGAGACACCAGTAAAAATTGTGTATGATTCAAAATGGAATAATGATTATTCTACTGATTACGAACTAAGAGAAGACATATAACTACAATATCAAGAGAGAACATGGTGAACTATTTTATGGAACAGATTCAAAATGTCCAAAAGTTAATCATTGATATTAATAATGTATCATAATATATTTTTGTATTAATATTCTACATAACATTATTTCATTAAAAATATTACATTGTTATGTGTTCATTATTTTTTAGAGTAAGCTAGCATATCAAGCGTTTAGAATGTATATTAAAACATCGGATTGATGTAAGAAAAGGAATTTGCGTACATCTATTGTCAGACACACTATTTCCGTAAAATCTGAGGCTATTAAGGGTTTTTGACCGTAAACTCTAGTTTTTTGTAAGAAAATTATGGAAAATACAATTCTCTGGTTCAAATGTGGAACTTAAGTCTATTTTTGGATCAAAAAATAAAACTATTTCCGTAAATCTGAGCTAATAAGGCTTTTTTTCGACCGTAAACTCTAGTTTCTTGTAAGAAAATTATGTAAAATACATTTTTTGTACATATCTTAAAATGACAAAACATCATTCTTGAATTCACCTCTTGGATACAACAATACAGAAATTATAAAAAAAAAAATTGTAATTTCCCAGACTTCATTTGCAAGCAATAGATACCGAGAGTTCTATGACTCCTCCCCGCAATGACTTCTAAGGGTTTTATGACTCCTCCCACGATGAATTCAGATGGTTTTAGGAGTCACCCCCCTAAGCCATAACTCTATTCAACCTTGAGCGAAGGTATAAAAAGTTTGATGATGTATTTCTCTTCTAAACAACTACATTAATAGCTTCCAAGATGATAGGACTGTATGACACAGAATTTATCGGTTTGAAAAAAATCATCTTGTGGTGTTATATTTGAATGTGCATTTTTATTATTGTCATGGAACTCGAAGAATTGACTGTTATCATTGGATGGTGAACTATAACATGTTTGAGTATGATAAAAGCTTGTGGAGTACTACATTACCTCATATGAACAGACTGGATTCTACGATAGAGTGATTACACCACTTAATAATAGTGGTCAGGAACTGAGAAATGTCCAGGAGGAAGTCAGTGAAATTTGCAGCTTTTTCGGGGTTGAAGCACTCTATGTAAAGGGTAACGTACCTACAAATAAAGTTCTTAATTCAAAGTGTGACCCTAGGATTCCACTTTTCAATCTAGAAGAATTTAAGTGTCCTAAATTTGAAGGGGTTTATCATCGTCCTGAAGACGAGGTCAGGTTCTTCGCGCACTGGATACCTAAGGACATGCCTGATTTACCAGGTCGTGATAAATGCATAAGACATGGTAAAACTTATCAATGGGACCATCGTTTCTGGATGCTTAAGAGTGAACGTGTGTATGACTATGTGTCATAATATAATTTTGTATTAATATTCCTACATAGCATTATTTTCATTAAAAATATATTATGCATTACATTGTTATGTGTTCATTATTTTTAGAGTAAGCTAGCATATCAAAAGTTTAGAATGTCTATTAAAACATCGGAGATGTGAGAAAAGGAATTTGCATACATCTATGTCAGACACATGGGGTAACATTGACAAAATCTAGGTATCAGAATGAATAAATTCTTTATCAACCATCCGTTGTTGAATATGTCATTATGTCATTATGAAAAAAATTGTAAGTAAGTAGAGAAGTAGGTAAGTAAAGTAAAGTAACTACAAACTCTTTCTTGAATTCATCTCTTGGTTACACAATACAGAAATTTTATTATAGGAAATTATAAAAAAAAAATTTGAAGAAACTCTCTATTAACATTCGTTATCGATTGAAGTCGCTTCCTAGACAGGACAATACAGCAATTTCACAAAATCTAAGTATAAGAGTGATTAAATTCAATATCAACATCCATTTCTCAATACATCAAAAAAGTTGACACAATCTAAGTACCGGAAAGAATAAATTCATTTTCAAAAGTTTTTATCGGATACATCAGATAACAGTCCTATAAAATCCAAGTTCTATTCGTTTTGGCTTCATGTGTTGTTACGTGAATTTAGATTAGACCGGTTTTTCTTTTTAATTTTGGCTTCATGTGTTGTTACGTTGAATTTAGATTTAGACCGGTTTTTTTCTCTTTCTATAGTAGAGACTACGTATATTTTTAGAGTAGAAAAAAAAATTCTGGTTAGTCTGACGTTGATTGTCTGAAAAGTATTTTTTTGGGGGAGACACAGGATTGGCTGAAACAAAAGCAGAAGTTTTAAAATCAAACAACTGAAGATCAGTAAATAATTCCGTTGTTTTTTTTTTTGTTAAACACGATTGGCTGAAATAAATAAAAGTTCAAAATAGGGATAAAATCCTTTAATAGACAGTGTTTTTTTTTATAACAGTGATAGAAAATTCCAAACATACCAGATATTTCGGTCACATATACAGTGACCGTCATCAGTAGTAAAACTAAAATAAAACAATTTAAAAAAAAAAGTTTATATACTAAATCAAATAAACACTACATATTGTTTGAATCTCTAATTCTTTTCAAAGCAAAGACGGAAGCTATTCTCTTTGACCTTCTTGGATTCGTTCATTAGCGTTCAATGATATAACATTTGGACAAAGGTCAAACTACATTGGGTGAATTGAACTTAACTCTGTCATATTTTAATAAATTATCATAGACAGAGTCCAGCCCATATTCACCTGTATTCCCGATTCAAAGCAAATATTCTTGAATAAAGACTTTCTTTATTTCAAGAGTTTCACGAAAATTTTGCTTTAAACCCCGATCCCTAGAAATCAAAAGAGACATTCTCGAACAAAATAAAATGGGTCTGGAAAATTGAAAAATATGTTCTGAAAGGGCTGAAGTGAAAAATCTTCAGACTTAGAATCTTGCTTTAAAGCCGAAGAAATAGAATCTTTGTGTTGTAATAAATCTCATTTCCAAACTCTGGTTAGTACGTCCCACATATGAGCTTCCACAAGTACCTGGGGATCTGATAAACCCCACTTTGTTGCCCCAATGAAGTTAGATCCTTCCAGAATTTAGAAAACTACCCAAAGTATTATTACTCTTTAAAGCTACACCTTAGACCTTGCTTTGTAAAATTCTTTTAAGTTTTTCACTTAGCCGGTACATATGTAAGGAACAAAAAAACATCCTTCTCCCGAGTTGTCTCCAAGATTTCCTTAGAAATCTCTAGAAACCTTTTTTCTTCTTTTTGAAAAAGTCTGGTTAAGTTAACCATTCTGGATACATATTACTGATCTAGTATTTTCCTTAGAAAAGACAACTCCTCCTCAACAAATTTTGGAGAGCAAATACTAAAGATCCGATCAGTTAAAGAAATGATCAACCAATTTTTACTGGCGAGCGTGATCGGAACTATAAGACAAAAAATCTATTGTTATTTGTCGGTTTTCTGTAATTTTAAAATCCAGAATATTTGATTTTTCAAAAGAAGAACATCAAGGTAAGGAAGTTTCCCATTCTCTTCCAATTCAACGGTAAAACTTTAAATCCCCTCCCAAACAATTAAGATGTTCAAAAATCCTTTTAATTCCTCCTCCCCATAATCCCATAACTGAAATAATGTCATCCATATACCGGCCCCAGAAAATAAGGTTTAAAACTATGAATCTAAACGCAATTGTTTCAATATTCTCCACAAAAATATTAGCTAATAAAGGGGATAAAGGGGCCCCCATAGGTAAACCATTTATTTGTTCGAAATACTCCCTCTAAATTGAAAAAATCCCCCACCCGAAGAGAACTTATTGCACAACCTTACTAAATACATAATTTACAGAAAACTTCCCAAATCTGTTTTGCACTAATCAAATCCAAATTTCTTAAGAGTACTTTCCTTCTAGAAGAGTTTTCGGCTGCTTCTACATCAATATTGTGTGTACATGCTACAATGTAGAAGCTTGAAAGCAAATAATTCGAAGAAATTTCTACTTTTTTCAGTTTTTCAACCAAATTCGAAGAATTCTTAATATACGAAATTTGTGTAGACAAAAGTGGTTTACAGATTGACACTAACCATTTGCTCGAAACACTTGTTGGTGACCTTGTACTTGACACAATTGGTCGTAATGGTAGGTTAGGCTTATGAATTTTTGGAAGTCCATATAATTTAGGGGCACAAGACACTGCGTGGCAGGGCATTTGTAATAGAGTTGAGGTGTAATTTTTCCTTCATCCTTTAAGCACTTCAATTCTTTCTTAAACTTATTTGTAAAAGAGTCTGTTGGATTATACGATAGCTTCTTGTATGTTTTTTCATCCTTAGTAAACTTCTTATTTTTGATTCGTAGTCCTCAGTATTCATCACAACTAAAGTGTTACTCTTATCTGCTTTTGTAATGGTAATTGAACCATCTTTTTTCAAGTTTTTAAGAATTCTTATGTCTTTGATGGTCGTACTAGGAAATTTCGGTTTCAATACAAAATTAGACAGGGTTTTTACGGTAGAAGCTCTTACTAAGCTAACATCTTTCATTAGATTTTGCGTTTTATATGCAAAGATGTTTCTATTGAAGAGATAATGTCTTCCACGGGGACTTTATCCGGTTTAAAATCAATTCAATTCACCCAATGTAGTTGACCTTTGTCCAAAATGTTATATCATTGAACGCTAATGAACCGAATCCAAGAAGGTCAAAGAGAATAGCTTCCCTCTTTGCTTTGAAAAGGAATTAGAGATTCAAACAATATGTAGTGTTATTTGATTTAGTATATAACTTTTGTTTTAAATTGTTTTATTTTAGTTTTACTACTGATGACGGTCACTGTATATGTGACCGAAATATCTGGTGATTTTTTGTGAATTTCTAAGGATCACTGTTATAAAAAACACTGTCTATTAAAAGGATTTTATCCCTATTTGAACTTTTATTTATCGTCATGGAAGGCAAGTGTGGTCTCCGAAATTATTGCTGAAATAAAAGCGGAACTTTTAAAATCACAACAACTAAAGATCAGTAAATGATTCCTTAGTTTTTTTTTTTGTTAAACACAATTGGTTGAAACAAAAGCAGAACTTTTAAAATCACAACAAACTGAAGGTCAGTAAATATTCCATGTTTTTTGTTTTTTTTTGTGTCCTAGGAAAACACGATTGGTTGAAATAAAAGAGGAACTTTTAAAATCACAACAACTGAAGGTCATTAATAAAAAAAACCTAAAATAAATGTCATGAAATCAACATGCAAAGTCCGACATAGCTTTATTTAATTTTTTTAAGGTTCATTTAGACGAGGTTACGTGCGCGCACGTATTTACTGACCTTCAGTGTTGTGTATTTTAAAAGTTCTGCTTTTTTGTTTCAACCAATGTGTTTAAACAAAAAAAACAAAGGAAATCATTTACTGATCTTTAGTTGTTGTGTGATTTTAAAAGTTCCGCTTTTATTTCAGCCAACTCGTGTTTAACAAAAAAAAACACGGAATTATTTTACTGATCTTCAGTTGTTGTGATTTTAAAAGTTCTGCTTTTGTTTCAGCCAATCGTGTGTCTCCCCAAAAAAATACTTTTCAGACAATCAACTTCAGACTAACCAGAATTTTTTTTCTACTCTAAAAATATACGCTAGTCTCTACTATAGAAAGAAAAACCGGTCTAATCTAAATCCACGTAACAACACATGAAGCCAAAATTAAAAGAAAAAACCGGGTCTAATCTAAATTCAACGTAACAAACACATGAGCCAAAACGATGAACTTAGATTTTATGACTGTTATTGATGTATCCGATAAAAACTTTGAAATGAATTTATTCTTTACGGTAAAAATTAGATTGTGTCAACTTTTTCCGATATATCCGAGAAATGGATGTTGATATTGAATTTAATCACTCTTATACTTAGATTTTGTGAAATTGCTGTTGCATTGTCTGTCTAGAAACGACTTCAATCGATAACGAATATCAATAAGGGAGTTTCTTCAATTTTTTTTTTATAATTTCCTATAATAAAATTTCTGTATTGTGTAACCAAGAGATGAATTCAAGAAAGAGTTTGTTTACTTACTTACTTACTTATCTTTACTTCCTACTTACTTACAATTTTTTCATAATGACATAATGACATATCCAAAACGGATGTTGATAAAGAAATTTATTCATTCTGATACCTAGATTTTGTCAATGTACCCCATGTGTCTGACAATAGATGTATGCAAATTCCTTTTTCTCACATCTCCGATGTTTTTAAATAGACATTCTAAAACTTATTGATATGCTAGATTACTCTAAACAATAATGAACACATAACAATGTAATGCATAATATATTTTTAATGAAATAATGCTATGTAGAAATATTAATACCAAAATTATATTATGACAACATAGTCATACACACGTTCACTCTTAACGGAATCATCCAGAAACGGGATGGTCCCATGATATAGAATAGTTTTTACCATGTCTTATGCATTTATCACGATCAGGCATGTCCTTAGGTATCCTGTGCGCGAAGACCCTGACCTCGCTTCAGGAAGATGATAAACCCCTTCAAATTTAGGGACACTTAAATTCTTCTAGATTGAAAGTGGAATCCTAGGGTCACACTTTTGAATTAAGGACTTTATCTGTAGGGTACATTACCCTTTACATAGAGTGCTTCAACCCCGAAAAAGCTGCAAATTTCACTGACTTCCTCCTGGACATTTCTCAGTTCCTGACCACTATTATTAAGTGGTGTAATCACTCTATCGTAGAATCCCAGTCTGTTCATATGATGTAATGTAGTACTCCCACAAGCTTTTATCATACTCAAAACATGTTATAGTTCACCATCCAATGATAACAGTCAATTTCTTCGGGGGGGGGGGGGGGGGGAAAAAGTTCCATTGACAATAATAAAAAAGTGCACATTCAAATATAACACCAACAAGATGATTTTTTCAAACCGATAAATTCTGTGTTGATACAGTCCTATCACTTGGAAGCTATTAACTGTAGTTGTTAAGAAGAGAATACATCATCCAAACTTTTATACCTTCGCTCAAGGTTGAATGGAGTTGTATGGCTAGGGGGGTGACTCTCTAAAACCAATCTGAATTCATCGTGGGGAGGAGTCATAAAACCCTTTAGAAGTCATTGCGGGGAGGAGTCATAGAACTCTCGGTATACTATTGCTTGCAAATGAAGTCTGGAAATTACAAATTTTTTTATAATTTCTGTATTGTGTATCGAAGAGGTGGAATTCAAGATGATATACTTTGTCATTTTAAGATATGTACAAAAAATGTATTTTTCATAATTTTCTTACAAGAAACTAGAGTTTACGGTCGAAAAAAGCCTTATTAGCCTCAGATTTTACGGAAATAGTTTTTATTTTTTGATCCAAAAATAGACTTAAGTTCCACATTTGAACCAGAGGAATTGTATTTTCCATAATTTAAGTTTACAAAAAAACTAGTTTTACGTTTACGTGCAAAAACCCTTAATAGCTCAGATTTTAACGGAAATAGTGTGTCTGACAATAGATGTACGCAATTCCTTTTCCTTACATCTCCGATGTTTTAATATACATTCTAAAAACGCGTTGATATATGCTAGCTTACTCTAAAAATAATGAACACATAACAATGTAATATTTTTTAATGAAATAATGCTATGTAGAATATTAATAAAAAAATATATTATGATACATTATTAATATCAATGATTGAACTTTGGACATTTTGAATCTGTTTCCATAAAATAGTTCACCATGTTCTCTCTTGATATTGTAAGTTATTGTCTTCTCTTAGGAGAAAGTTTCGTAATCAGTAGAATAATCATTATTCCATTTTGAATCATACACAATTTTTACTGGTGTCTCATGACAGGCTCATATGCTTTTCGTCTTTGCTATTATTTGATTCATTGACTGTTGAATCATGCCAAGTAATGTTTGCTGGTGCTCTTGTTCTTCACCGTTTTCATCTTATATTCCCGTAGTGATATTTTTGACAATGCCATTTTTATTTTTCTTGACCCATTTCACTGTCTATTAACACATTATTTTTACACAGGTAACAAGTTTCGGCACGTAAAACAAGATATGGTTACGATATTAGTAGCAGAGTAGGCCTTTCTTTTTATTAGCTTACCGTTGAATGCTAATACCCGAAGCTGATGATTGGATGTATCCGTAGGTAATGTGTTACCTGCAGCAGTAGCAAGGAGTTGTCCTCTATCATAAAACAATATATTTTTATGTTAGCATTCTCTTTGAGTGCATCATCTCTGGAGATCTCAATCTCGCATAACCACCATCATAAGAGTTGAATTTTTTCGGTATCCCAAAGAAATTTAATTCCTTACTGTCCATGACAATGCATGCATACATTTCCAATAGTGCTACCGACTTGTACTTGTTTCATAGTGTAAATACTTCTCCTTGTCGGCATTCAATGCTACAATAACCTTTTTATGTGAACACACTCTATTAAAATGTTCCATCTTCACTTTCTTTTTTTAGATATGACTTATGTGTTTATCGTTCCACTGTGTAAAAAAAATACTGATTTACTAAATACATGCAGTAGACTAGGTAGTGACGATAAGCGGTCATAGAATACCAGTGGGAAGCCACATCGTGTCTCTGACCAAATCATAGAGCAACAATTGTTTAGAACCGTAAGCATACTTTGACATTTTAAGATACGTACAAAAAGAAAAAAATAAATAAAGTTGAAAAATTTTCGAAGTTTAAAAAAAAAATAGTTTGTTTTTATGAAAAAAAACTATTGAATTATTAGTTCATATTTACGGATATAGTGTTATTTTTCAATCCAAAAAAGGACGTAAGTTTCACATTTGAACCAAAAGGAATTGTATTTTCCATAATTTTCTTACAACAAACTAGAGTTTTACAGTCAAAACCCTTATTATGCTCAGATTTTACAGAAATAGTTTTATTTTTTTCGATCCAAAATGGACTTAAGTTTCACCTATGACAGAGAAAATTGTATTTTCCATAATTTTCTTGCAAAAAACTATAGTTACGGTCAAAAAACCCTTATTAGCTCAGATTTTAACGGAAATAGTTTATTTTTTCGATCCAAAAATGGACTTAAGTTTCACATTTGAACCAGAGAATTGTATTTTCCATTAATTTTCTTGCAAAAAAACTAGAGTTTAATTACGGTCAAAAAACCCTTATTAGCTCAGATTTTTACAGAATAGTTAATTTTTTTCGATCCTAAAAAGGACTAAGTTTCATCATTTGAACCAGAGAATTGTATTTTTCCATAATTTTCTTGTAAAAAACTAGAGTTTACCGTCAAAAACCCTATTACTCAGATCCAATCCCCCCCCCCCCAAAAAAAAAAAAATTACTTTTCAGACATTTCTTGTTAAAACTTTATTTCAACTAATTCATCCGGGTTTTCCGAAGCAATTCATGCCAGAGTATCAGCAACTATAACTAGTCTAAACAAAGACATCCACTCTGTCATCGCCCCCACCCCCAAAAAATACTTTTCAGACATTTTTTGTTTAAAACTTTATTTTTCAACTAATTCATTTGGGTTTTTTCAACAAGCATTTCGTACACAGTACAGCACTATCACTAGTCTAAGGACCTCCACATCTAAGACATCCACTCGTCATCGCCCCATCCCCCCCAAAAAAAAAATACTTTTCCAGACATTTCTTGTTAAACTTATTTCCAAAAATAATTCTTCGGGTTTTCGAAAGCAATTCATGCCGAGTACAGCACTATAACTAGTCTAAGACATCCACTCTGTCATCGCCCCCACACCCCCCCCCCCAAAAAAAAAAAAACTTTTCAGACATTTCTTGTTAAAACTTTATTTCAACTTAATTCATTTGGGTTTTTCACAAAGCAATTCGTACCACAGTACAGCACTATCACTAGTCTGAGACATCCAATCTGTCATCGCTCCTCCCCCCAAAAATACTTTTCAGACATTTCTTGTTAAAACTTTATTTTCAACTAATTCATTTGGGTTTTTCTCAAGCAATTCGTACCACAAACACCACTGAAATATTCCAGTTCTTGCATTTCACGAAAGAATTCAAAATGAACTTCGAAAAATTATGAGAATTGTAGCTGTGACAAGGTAAACCATGACAAGACACTACTGAAATATTCTAACTCTTGCATTTCACGACGAAGAAATTCGAAATGAACTTCGAAAAATCAAGAGAATGTAAACTGTGACAAGGTAAAGCACAACAAAACTACTGAAATATTCAACTCTTGCATTTCACGACAGAAATTCAAAATGAACTTCGAAAATCAAGAGAACGTAACTGTGACAAGGTAAAGCACAACAAAACACCTACTGAAATATTCCTAGACTCTTGCCATTTTCAATGAAAGAAATTCAAAATGAACTCTGAAAAAATCAATAGAATATACTGTCGACAATGTAAAGCACAAAACAAAAAACACTACTGAAATATTCCAACTCTTGCATTTCACGACAGAAATTCAAAAATGAAATTTGAAAATCATGAGAATGTAGCTGTGACAAGGTAAACCATGACAAGACACTACTGAAATATTCCAATTCTTGCATTTCACGAAAGAAATTCAAAAGAACTTTGAAAAATTAAGAGAAATGTAAACTGTGACTAAGGTTAAAGCACAATAAAAACACTACTGAAATATTCCAAGCTCTTTGCAAATTTCAATGAAAGAAATTCAAAATGAAACTAGTGGAAAATCAAACAGAATGTAACGAACAAGGTAAAACGCAATAACAAAACACTACTGAATATTCCAACTCTTGCATTTCACGACAGAAATTCAATGACTTTGAAAAATCATGAGAATGTAGCTGTGACAAGGTAAAGCACATGACAAGCCACTAACTGAAATATTCCACTCTTGCATTTCAATGAAAGAATAATCAAATGAACTATGAAAATCAAAGAGAATGTAACTATGACAGGTAAAGCACAATAAACACTACTGAATATTCAACTCTTGCATTTCACGACAGAAAATTCAAATGAACTTCGAAAAATCAAAAGAATGTAACTGTGACAAGGTAAATGACAACAAAAACACTACTGAAATATTTCTAACTCTTGCATTTCACGACAGAAATTCAAATGAACTTCGAAAAATCAAGAGAAATGTAACTGTGACAAGGTAAAGCCCAACAAAACACTACTGAAATTCCAGCTCTTGGCAATTATCAATGAAAGAAATTCAAAATGAACTATGAAATCATAGAATGTAACTGTGACAAGGTTAATTAAGCACAACAAAACACTACTGAAATAGTTCCAACTCTTGTACATTTCACGTTACAGAAATTCAAAATGGAATTTGAAAAATCATGAGAAATGTCAGCTGTGACAAGGTAAACCATGACAAGATCCTACTAGAAATATTACACTTCTTGCATTTCACGAAAGAAAATTCAAAATGAATTTTGAAAAATTAAGAGTAATGTAACTGTGACAAGGTAAAGCACAATAAAACACTACTGAAATATTCCAACTCTTGCATTTCAATGAAGAAATTCAAATGGACGATGAAAATCACAGAATGTACCTATGACCAAGGTAAAGCACAACAAAA
>CM051266.1:61210220-61232848 GCA_027921565.1 Artemia sinica | reverse complement strand
TGTAATCGTCAAAGTACTAGATAGGTTACTACTAGCGCAATCGCGCTGCCTATGTAAAGAACGATGTTGGCACACTGTATTATTTTTTTCATACCAGGGCACTCGTATCGAAGGAGTTGTCGTAGAAACTTGGAAAAAAGGCTCATTCGACTGGAAATTGGAACGGCTAGTGCCCTTTTTAGTAGTCTAAAGAGATTGGAAGAAAACTATCAACCCTTCCACGCCCACCATTTCCCCAAACACATCCAATCAAAATTTTTAGATAGTCATTTTATTCAACGCAGACATTTTGAAATAGACATTTTGTTAAGCGTAGTTGATTTCCAGATAGAAATTATAGTCCTGAGGAGGACACTCCCCACAGCCCTCAGGGCAAGGGTTTTAAGTTATGCCCTGGGGGGCATATAGAACGATGTTGGCACAACGCATTATTTATTTTTATTTTTTTTTTTAGACCAGGGCACTTTGCATCGAATCAGAAGTTGTCGTAGAAACTTCCAAAAGGGCTCATTCAATTGGAAATTGGAGTTTGTGGCCATTTTAACAGTCGAAAAGTGATCAGAAGGCAACTAACACCCCTTCCACACCCAGCATTTCACAAAACACATCCAATCAAAATTTTGAGATAGACATTTTTGCCTCAGCATAGTTGATTTCCAGATAGAAATTATGTTTTGAGGAGGACACTCCCCCTCAGGCAAGCCCTCAGGGCAAGGGTTGTAAGTTTAAGCCCTGGGGGCAATATAAGTTTCTATAGAAAGCGTTGTCGTAGAAACTTCAAAAAAAGCTCATTCGATAGGAAATTCAAAGGGCAAGTGCCCTTTTTAAAAAGTCGAAAAGTGACTGGAGGGCAACAAACCCCCCTCTCACGCCCACTTTTCCCCAAACACATCCAATAAAAATTTTGAGATAGCCATTTTGTTCAACGTAGTTGAAAGTTCTGGAAATTAGGTCTTTGAGGATGACAAACCCCCACATCCCTCAGGGCAAGGGTTGTAAGTTATGCCCTGGGGGTATATCAGGTTTTTTATACAAAGCGTTGTCGTAGAAACTTCAAAAAGGGCTCTTTCGATTGGAAACTGAAATGGCTAGTGCCCTTTTTAATAGTCGAAAGTGATTGGAAGGCAACTAATACCCCTTCCACGTCCACCATTTCCCCAAACAGATCAAATAAAAATTTTGAGATAGCCATTTTGTTTCAACGTAGTTGATTTTCCAGATAGAAATTATGTTTTTGAGGAGGACACTTCCCCCAGAGCCCTCATGGCAAGGGTTTTAAGTTATGCCCTGGGGCATATAAGAACGATGTTGGCACAATGTATTATTTATCATTTTTTCCTTTAAACCAGGGCAACTTTTTGTATCGAAAAAGTTGTCGTAGAAACTTCAGAAAGAGCTCATTCAATGGAAATTGGAGTGGCTTGTGCCCGTTTTAATAGTCGAAAGTGATCGGAAGGCAACTATAGCCCCTTCCATGCCCACCATTTTCCAAAACACATCCAATCAAAATTTTGAGATAGCCATTTTGTTCAGCGTAGTTGATTTCCAGATAGAAATTATGTTTTTGAGGAGGACACTCCCCCAGAGCCCTCAGGGCAAGGGTTGTGAGTTATGCCCTGGGCGCATATAAGGTTTTTATAGAAAGCGTTGTCGTAGAAACTTCAAAAAGGCTCATTCGATTGGAAATTAAAAGGGCTAGTACCCTTTTTAATAGTCGGAAGTAATTGGAGGGTAACTAACCCCCCTCTCACCCGCACCTTTTTGCCCAAACACATCCAATCAAAATTTTGAGATATCCATTTTGTTCAGCGTAGTTGATTTCAGGTAGAAAATATGTTTTTGAGGAGGACACTCCCCCACAACCCAAAGGGCAAGGGTTTTAAGTTATGCTCTGGGGCATATAAGGTTTTTATAGAACACATCCAATCACAATTTTAAGATAGCCATTTTGTTCAACGTAGTTGAAAGTTCTAGAAATAGGTCTTTGAGGATGACAACCCCCCCCCCCCCAAAAAAAAAGCTCTCAGGGCAAGGGTTGTAAGTTATGCCCTGGGGGCATATAAGGCTTTTATAAAAAGCGTTGTCGTAGAAACTTCAAAAAAGGGCTCATTCGATTGGAAATTGAAATGGCTAGTGCCCTTTTAATAGTCGAAAGTGATTGGAAGGCAACTAACATCCCTTCCACACCCACCATTTTCCCAAGACACATCCAATGAAAACTTTGAGATAGCCATTTTGTTCAACGTAGTTGAAAGTTCTGGAAATGTATACCTTTGAGCAGGACAATCCCCCCCCCCACAGTCTTCGGGCAAGGGTTATAAGTTATGCCCTGGAGGCATATAGGTTTTCATTGAAATCTTTGTCGTAGAAACTCAAAAAGGGCTCATCCAATTGGAAATTCAAAGGGCTAGTGCCCTTTTTTAATAGTCGAAAGTGATTTGAGGGCAATGAACCCCCCTCTTACGCCCACCATTTATCCAAACACATCCAATCAAAATTTTGAGATAGCCATTTTGCTCAACATAGTTAAAAGTTTTAGAAATTAGGTCTTTGAGGATGATAAACCCCTCAGAGCCCTTGGGACAAGGGTTGTAAGTTATGCCCTGGGGTCATATAAGGTTTTTATAGACAGTGATGTTGTAGAAACTTCCTAAAGGGTTCATTCGATTGGAAATTAGAAGCGAGTGGGGGGGGGGGGGTGCCCTTTTTTTAATAGTCGAAAGTGACTGGAGGGTAACTAACACCCATCTCAGTAGGGAGAGGGTCACTACTCCTGATTACACTGCGTGCTGCCATTTATAATTGAGTCTAACGCTGACAGTACATAATTTATTCAAGGATTATTGATCCACTAACGGGTCAATGCCACCGAGGGGAACTAGATTTCTGAGAAATTGATTTGCATTATCGAGGGAATTATTGATCAACGAAGGGGATTAAGAAACAATATGGCTTCTTTGGTCTTTAGGTCTGAGAGATATCAGGTCTTTAATGACAGAGATAAATAATATTCTATTTTTTAAATATGGCTTCTCTGATCTTTAGCTCTGGGAGATAAATTAATATTCTATCGAAACCTTAATAGTGTAGCTAGGAACACCTATGAGATGAATATATTTTACGCGGGAAATGGTTTCCTACGAAATTCAAATGTGACAGCGCAGGGATGCCGAAACAAAGGAACACGCAGAAATTACTTTTAGGGGATTATTTAGGCGAAACAGTTTGAGACCTTTTAGAAGATGATATAGGCGAAACAGTTTGAGACATTTTAGAAGATGATTTAGGTGAAACAGTTCGAGACATTTTAGAAGATGATTTGGGGCAAAACTCTGTGGTCATTATAATACACAAGTTCCATTTTAACAGTGTTTTGAGGTCCCCATACCCCAACCCAAGGGCCCACTACCCCCCCCCGGCCTCCAAGAGCACCCTCCCCCGGGCCCCCAAAACCTCCCTCCAATACTTTTTTTATGTGCACTTGAGACACAGAAGGGCCCCCACATTTCAAAAAGGCTTTATTATATCTTTTCAGAACAAGTTCTTTACGTAATGTCCCTCATAAACCTATTTTACAACTTGAAGTGCTCATCCTTTTCACCCACAACTTTACTTTACGACTTTTTGCACACCCCAACATCAAGCAATACTTTTCAAAAGGCTTTATTATATCTTTTCAGAAAAAAGTTCTTTTATGTATGGATGTTTTGTTTATGGATGTAAGGATTTTTATTGTTCACCATACAAGCGGGCTATTATTCCATGTTTTATTTGATGTTTTTTGTATGGATGTTTTATGTTTATAGATGTAAGGATTTTTATTGTTACCATACAAGCGGGATATCATTCCAGGTTTTATTTAATGATGTTTTTTGTAAGGATATTTTATACCAATCTTACTCCATGCTTGCTCATAGACACGACTCGGCTTTCTCACTGGTACTCTATGGTGGGTTATCGACACTACCTAGTTTATTGCATGTAATAAATCAGTATTTTTTACGCAGTGGAACGATAAACACATAAGTTGTATCTTTAAAAAAGTAAAGATGGTACATTTAAGAAAATGTGTTCACATGATAGTGTTATTGTAGTATTGAATGCTGACAATGAGAAGTATTTGAACTATGAAACAAGTACAACTGGTAGCACTATTGGAAATGTATGCGTGCATTGTCGTGATAGTAAGGAATTGAATTTCTTTGGAGTACCAAAAAATTCAACTCTTATGAGGGTGGATATGCGAGATTGAGATCTCCGGAGATGATCGCACTCAAAGAGAATGCCAACATAAAAATAATAGCTGATGAAGAGGGCATCTTCTTGCTAGTGCTTGTGGTAACATCTTACCCAGTGTTACACCCCATCGACAGCTTTCGGGCATTAGCATTCAACGGAAGCTCAAAAGAAGACATACTTCCTCTTCTACTAATATCATAAACTATATCTTGTCTACGTGCCGTAACTGTTACCTGTGTAAAAATAATGTGATGATTGACAGTGAAATTGCCAGAAAAATAAAAAGGGCATTGGCAGAAAATATCACTAAGGAATATAAAGATGAATCGATAAAAAACAAAATGCCAGCAAATGTCACTAGCATTGATCAAACAATTAATGAACCAAATAATAGTAAAGATGAAATGCATATTGAACATGTGGATTACCCCTCAGTAGAAATGTCTTCACATGTTAGTGTTATTGTAGCATTAAATGCTGACAAGGAGAAGTATTTGAACTATGAAACAAGTACAAGTGGTAGCACTATCGGAAAGGTATGCGTGCGTTGTCATGACAGTAAGGAATTAAATTTCTTTGGAGTACCAAAAAAATTCAATTATACAAATGGTGGATATGCGAAAGTATCATTTCCAGATAAGTTAGTACTCAAAGAGAATGCCAACATAAAAAATAACAGTTGATGAAGAGGGGTATCGTCTTGCTAGTGCTTCTGGTCACATGCTACCTATTGAAAGAACCTATCGTCATCTTTTAGGTATTAACATTCAACGGAAAGCAAAGGGAAAAGAACGGCCTGCTCTTCTACTAATATCATAAACCATATCTTGTCTACGTGCCAGAACTGTTACCTTTGTAAAAATAATGCTGTAATAGACAGTGAATTGCCGGAAAAATAAAAGGGCATGCCAGCAAATGGGTGTAGAAAATATCCACTAAGAATTTAAAGACAATGAATCGATGAAAAACAAAATGCCAGCAAACGTTATACCATTGTTTCAAACAGTCAATGAACCAAATAATACCAATGAAAAGAAGAAACGCATATTGAACCTGTCGGTGACACAACAGTAAATAATGTGTATGACTCAAAATGAAATAATGATTATTCTACTGATTACGAGCTAAGAGAAGACATAGCTACAATATCAAGAGAGAACATGGTGAACTATTTTATGGAACAGATTTAAAAAATCCAAAGTTGCTCGTTGATATTATTAATGTATCATATTATATTTTTTGTATTAATATTCTATTTTTGTTCCCCCACTACATGACTTATTTCATTAAAAATATATTATGCATTATATTGTTATGTGTTCATTATTTTTAGAGTATGCGAGCATATCAAACGTTTAGAACGTCTATTAAAACATGGGAGATGTAAGAAAGGAATTTGTATACATCTATTCTCAGACACATGGAATAACATTGACAAAATCTACGCATCAGAGTGAATAAATTTTTCTATCAACATCTTTGTCAAGATACATCGGATAAAATTGACTAAATCTAAGAATCAGATTAAATAAATTCTCTATCAACATCCTTTCTCGGATACGTTGGATAACATTATCAAAATCTACGTATTAGAGTGGATAAATTCATTATCAACTTCCTTTTGTCTAATACATCAGATAACATTCAAAAATCTAAGTATCAGAGTGAATAAATTCTTTATCATCGTCCTTTGTTTTTTTTCAAAAAATCTTTTAATATGTTTAAGCAATAAATATCTTTAAGCTTAACCCGTCTTTATTCTATAGAATAGTTCCATTCATTTATTAAATTATGAAGAAATTGTAAGTAAGTAACAATCTCTTTCTTGAATTCACCTCTTGAATACACAATATTGAAATTTCATTCAAGAAATCATGAAAAAATTGTAAGTAAGTGACAAACTCTTTACTGATTTCACCTCTTCGATACACAATACGGATATTTCATTCAAGAAATTATGAAAAAATCGCAAATAAGTAACAAACTCTTTCTTGTTTTCACCCCTTGGATACACGATGAAGAAATTCCATTCAAGAAATTATGAAAAAATTCTAAGTAAGTAAAAATCTCTTTCTTGAAGTCACCTCTTGGATACACAATACGGAAATTTCATTCAAGAAATATGAAAATATTTGTAAGTAAGTAACAAACTCTTTATTGATTTCACCTCTTGGATACACAATACAGATATTTCATTCAAGAAATTATGAAAAATTCTAAGTAAGTAAAAAATCTCTTTATTGATTTCACCTCTTGGATACACAATGCGGAAATTTCATTCAAGAAATTATGAAAATATTTGTAAGTAAGTAACAAACTCTTTTTTGATTTCACCTTTTGGATACACAATACAGTTATTTCATTCAAGAAATTATGAAAAAATTCTAAGTAAGTTAAAAATCTCTTTCTTGAAGTCACCTCTTGGATACAAAATACGGAAATTTCATTCAAGAAATTATGAAAAAATTCTAAGTAAGTAAAAATCTCTTTCTTGAAGTCACCTCTTGGATACACAATACAGAAATTTCATTCAAGAAATTATGGAAATATTGTAAGTAAGTAACAAACTCTTTATTGATTTCACCTCTTAGATACACAATACAGATGTTTCATTCAAGAAAATTATGAAAAAAAATTCTAAGTACGTAAAAATCTCTATTGATTTCACCTCTTGAATACACAATGCGGAAATTTCATTCAAGATATTATGAAAATATTTGTAAGTAAGTAAAAAACTCTTTTTTGATTTGACCTCTTGGATACACAATACAGTTATTTCATTCAAGAAATTATGAAAAATTGCAAGTAAGTCACAAACTCATTATTGTTTTCACTTCTTGGATACACAATACGGAAATTTCATTCAAAAAATTATGAAAAAATCACAAGTAAGTAACAAACTCATTATTTTTTTCACCTTTTGGATACACAATACGAAAATATCATTCAGAAATTCTGAAAAATTGTAAGTAAGTAACAAATTCTTTATTGAATTTAGCCCCTGGATACACAATACAGACATTTCATTCAAGAAATAATGGAAAAATCGCAAATAAGTAACAAATTCTTTATTGAATTTGCCCCCTGGATATACAATACAGACATTTCATTTCAAGAAATTCTGAAAAAAATTCTAAGTAAGTAAAAATTGCTTTCTTGAAGTCACCTCTTGGATACACAATGCGGAAATTTCATTCAAGAAATTATGAAAATATTTGTAAATAAAAAATCTTTTTTGATTTCACACTTGGATACACAATACAGATATTTCATTCAAGAAATTATGAAAAATTGCAAGTAACTAACAAACTCATTATTGTTTTCACTTCTTGAATACACAATACGGAAATTTCATTCAAGAAATTATGAAAAAATCTCAAATAAGTAACAAGCTCATTATTGTTTTCACCTCTTGGATACACAATACGAAAATATCACTCAAGAAATTATGAAAAAATTGTAAGTTAGTAAGTACCAAACTCTTTCTTGAATGCTCCTCTTGGATACACAATACAGACATTTCATTCAAGAAATTATAAAAAAAATATAAGTAAGTAACAAAGTCTTTATTGATTTCATCTCTTGGATACACAATACAGATATTTGTTCAAGAATTGTGAAAAATCGCAAATATGTAACAAACTCATTATTGTTTTCACCTCTTGGATACACGATGCAGAAATTTCATTCAAGAAATTATGAAAAAATTCTAAGAACGTAACAATCTCTTTATTGAACTCCCTCTTGGATACAGACTACGGAAATTTCATTCAAGAAATTATGAAAATATTTGTAAGTAAGTACCAAACTCTTTACAAAAAAAATTGTAAGTAAGTAAGTAACAAACTCTTTCTTGAATTCGCCCCAGGGGGCCTAGTGAGAGACATGCAAAAAGCTAGGTTCATTTTTTTTACTAAAGCAAGTGCTACCATCCATTTCAATTAAGGTATAGATGGCAACACAACTCATTTTTCCTTCACCCGGCACCTGCAGCCAACCTACAATACCACCCTTTTTCAAGTAACAGCATTCACGTTAGGTTCATTAGGTTCACTTAGCGTGGCGCGCCACGCTAAGTGAACTTTTTTTCATAGTTTCTTGAATGAAATTTCCGTATTGTGCATCCAAGAGGTGAATTCAAAAAAGAGTTTGTTACTAACTTACAATTTTTTTCATAATTTTATGAATAAAATTTCCGTATTGTGCATCCAAGAGGTGAATTCAAGAATGAGTTTGTTACTTACTTACAATTTTTTCATGATTTCAAGATTGAAATTTCTGTATTGTGTATCCAAGAGATGAATTCAAGAAAGAGTTTGTTACCTACTTACAATTTTTCCATAAATTCTTGAATGAGATTTCTTGAATGAAAGTTCCGTATTGTGTATCCAAGAGGTGAAAACAATAAAGAGTTTATTACTTACTTGCGATTTTTTCATAATTTCTTGAATGAAATATCTGTATTGTATATCCAAGAGGTGAATCAATAAAGAGTTTGTTACTTACTTACAAATATTTTTCATAATTTCTTGAATGAAATTTCCGTATTCTGTATCCAAGAGGGGACTTCAATAAAGAGATTGTTACTTACTTCGAATTTTTTTCATAATTTCTTGAATGAAATTTCTGCATCGTGTATCCAAGAGGTGAAAAACAATAATGACTTTGTTACATATTTGCGATTTTTCATAATTTCTTGAACAAATATATCTGTATTGTGTATCCAAGAGATGAAATCAATAGAGTTTGTTACTTACTTACATTTTTTTTTATAATTTCTTGAATGAAATGTCTGTATTGTGTATCTAAGAGGAGAATTCAAGAAAGAGTTTGTTACTTACTTACTTACAATTTTTTCATACTTTCTTGAGTGATATTTTCGTAGTGAAAACAATAATGAGTTTGTTACAAACTTGCAATTTTTCATGATTTCTTGAATGAAATATCTGTATTGTGTATCCAAGAGGTGAAATCAAAAGAGTTTGTTACTTACTTACAATATTTTCATAATTTCTTGAATGAAATTTCCGTATTCTGTATCCAAGAGGTGACTTCAAGAAAGAGATTTTTACTTACTTGCATTTTTTTCATAATTTCTTGAATGAAATAACTGTAATGTGTATCCAAGCGGTGAAATCAAAAAAAGAGTTTGTTACTTACTTACAAATATTTTCATAATTTCTTGAATGAAATTTCCGCATTGTGCATCCAAGAGGTGAAATCAATAAAGAGATTTTTACTTACTTAGAATTGTTTTTTTCATAATTTCTTGAATGAAATATCTGTATTGTGTATCCAAGAGGTGACTTCAAGAAAGAGATTTTTACTTACTTAGAATTTTTTCATAATTTCTTGAATGAAATAACTGTATTGTGTATCCAAGAGGTGAAATCAAAAAAGAGTTTGTTACCTTACTTACAAATATTTTCATAATTTCTTGAATGAAGTTTCCGCATTGTGTTTCCAAGAGGTGAAATCAATAAAGAGATTTTTACTTATTTAGAATTTTTTCATAATTTCTTGAATGAAATATCTGTATTGTGTATCCAGAGGTGAAATCAATAAAGAGTTTGTTACGTACTTACAAATATTTTAATAATTTCTTGAATGAAATTCCCGTATTGTGTATCCAAGAGGTGACTTCAAGAAAGAGATTTTTACTTACTTAGAATTTTTTCATAATTTCTTGAATGATATTTCCGTATTGTGGTATCCAAGAGGTGACTTCAAGAAAGAGATTTTTACTTACTTAGAATTTTTTCATAATTTCTTAAATGAAATTTCTGCATCGTGTATCCAAGAGGTGAAAACAATAAAGAGATTGTTACTTATTTGCGATTCTTTCATAATTTCTTGAATGAAATATCCGTATTGTGTATCCAAGAAGGTGAAATCAGTAAAGAGTTTTGTCACTTACTTACAATTTTGTCATGATATCTTGAATGAAATTTCAATATTGCGTATCCAAGAGGTGAATTCAAGAAACAGATTGTTACTTACTTACAATTTCTTCATAATTTAATAAATGAATAGAACTATTCTATAGAATAAAGACGGGTTAAGCTTAAAGACATTTATTGCACATATTAAAAGATTTTTTGAAAAAAAACAACAAAGGACGATGATAAAGAATTTTTATTCACTCTCATACTTAGATTTTTTTGAATGTTATCTGATGTATTAGACAAAAGGAAGTTGATAATGAATTTATCCACTCTAATACATAGATTTTGATAATGTTATCCAACGTGTCCGAGAAAGGATGTTGACAGAGAACTTATTCAATCTGATTCTTAGACTTAGTCAATTTTATCCGATGTATCTGACAAAGATGTTGATAGAAAAAATTTATTCACTCAGATACTTAGATTTTGTCAATGTTATTCCATGTGTCCGACAATAGATGTATACAAATTCCTTTTCTTACATCTCCGATGTTTTAATAGACATTCTAAACGTTTGATATGCTCGCATACTCTAAAAATAATGAACACATAACAATGTAATGCATAATATATTTTTAAATGAAATAATGTCATGTAGAATATTAATACAAAAAAATAATATGATACATTATTAATATCAACGAGCAACTTTAGACATTTTAAATCTGTTCACATAAAATAGTTCACCATGTTCTCTCTTGATATTGCAGCTATTGTCTTCTCTTAGCTCGTAATCAGTAGAATAATCATTATTTCATTTGAGTCATACACATTATTTACTGGTGTGTCACCTTTGGGGTTGGCTTTGGGGCTCTTTGGGGCCCTTTAGGGTTGGGGGTATGGGGCCCTTTGGGGATGGGGTATTGGGACCTCACAACACTTTTCAAATGGAACTTGTGTATTATAGCGACCACAGAGTTTCACCCCAAATCATCTTCTAAAATGTCTCGAACTGTTTCGCCTAAATCATCTTCTAAAAATGTCTCAAACTGTTTCGCCTATATCATCTTCTAAAATGTCTCAAAACCGTTTCGCCCAAATAATCCCTAAAAGTAATTTCTGTGTGTTCCTTTGTTTCGGCATCCCTGCGCAGTCACATTTGAAATTCTAGGAAACCATTTCCCGCGTAAAATATATTCATCTCATAGGTATTGCTAGCTACGCTATTGAGGTTTCGATAGAATATTAATTTATCTCCCAGAACTAAAGATCAGATAGAAGCCATATTTAAAAATCAAATATTAATTTATCTCTGTCATTAAAGACCTGATATCTCTCAGACCTAAAGATCAAAGAAGCCATATTGTTTCTTAATTCCCCTTCGTTGATCAATAATTCCCCTCGATTATGCAAATCAATTTCTCAGAAATCTAGTTCCCCTCGGGTGTCATTGACCCGTTAGTGGATCAATAACCCTTGAATAAATTATGTACTGTCAGCGTTAGACTCAATTATAGATGGCAGCACGCAGTGTAATCAGGAGTAGTGACCCTCTCCCTACTCCTCTCACACTCACCGTTACCCCAAACGCATCCAATCCAAATTTTGAGATAGCCATTTGTTCGACGTAGCCAAAAAATCCGGAAATTATGTTTTTGAGGATGAAATTCACCCCACAGCCCTCAGGGCAAGGGTTGTAAGTTATACCAGGGGGCATATAAGGTTTTTTTTATAGAAAGCGTTGTCGTAGAAAATTCAAAAAGGAATCATTCGACTGGAAATTGAAACGGCTAGTGCCCTTTTTAATAGTCGAAAGTGATTGAAGGGAAAGTAACCCCCCTCTCACGCCTACCATTTCCCCCAACACAGCAAATAAAATTTTAAGATAACCATTTTGTTCAACGTAGTTGAAAGGTCCGGAGATTATGTCTTTGAGGATAACAACCGCCTCACAGCCCTCAGGACAAGGGTTGTAAGTTGTAAGGACAAGGGCTCTTTCGATTGGAAAACTGAAATGGCTAGTGCCCTTTTTAATAGTCGGAAGGTATTGGAGGGCAACTAACCCCCCTTTCACGCCCATCATTTCCCCAAACACATCCACTCAAAATTTTGAGATAGCAATTTTCTTCAACGTAGTTGAAAGTTCTAGAAATTAGGTCTTTGAGGATGACACCCCCCCCCACGCCAACCCTCAGAGGAAGGGTTTTAAGTTATGCCATGGGGACATGTAAGGTTTTTATTGAAAGACTTGTCGTAGAAACTTCAAAAGGGCTCATTTGATTGGAAATTGAAAGGGCTAGTGCCTTTTTTAATAATTAAAAGTAATTGGAGAGCAACTAAAAAGCAACTGGAAATTAGGTCTTTGAGGATGACAACCCCCTCACAGCCCTCAGGGTAAGGGTTTTAATTTATGCCCTGGGGACATATAAGGTGTTTATAAAAAGCATTGTCGTAGAAACTGAAAAAAGGGCTCATTCGATTGGAAATTGAAAGGGCTAGTGCCCTTTTTAATAGTCGGAAGGTATTGGAGGACAACTAACCCCCCTTTCACGCCCATCATTTCCCCAAACACATCCACTCAAAATTTTGAGATAGCAATTTTCTTCAACGTAGTTGAAAGTTCTGGAAATTAGGTCTTTGAGGATGACCCCCCCCCCCCACGCCAGCCCTCAGAGGAAGGGTTTTAAGTTATGCCCTGGGGACATGTAAGGTTTTTATTGAAAGACTTGTCGTAGAAACTTCAAAAGGGCTCATTTGATTGGAAATTGAAAGGGCTAGTGCCTTTTTTTAATAATTAAAAGTAATTGGAGAGCAACTAAAAAGCAACTGGAAATTAGGTCTTTGAGGATGACAACCCCCTCACAGCCCTCAGGGTAAGGGTTTAATTTATGCCCTGGGGACATATAAGGTGTTTATAAAAAGCATTGTCGTAGAAACTGAAAAAGGGCTCATTCGATTGGAAATTGAAAGGGCTAGTGCCCTTTTTAATAGTCGGAAGGTATTGGAGGGCAACTAACCCCCCTTTCACGCCCATCATTTCCCCAAACACATCCACTCAAAAATTTTGAGATAGCAATTTTCTTCAACGTAGTTGAAAGTTCTGGAAATTAGGTCTTTGAGGATGACACCCCCCCCACGCCAGCCCTCAGAGGAAGGGTTTTTAAGTTATGCCCTGGGGACATGTAAGGTTTTTATTGAAAGACTTGTCGTAGAAAACTTCAAAAGGGGCTCATTTGATTGGAAATTGAAAGGGCTAGTGCCCTTTTTAATAGTCGAAAGTAATTGGAAGGCTTGACATTTTTATATTCGTAATAAAGATCGATGTGGGTACAACGTACTATATTATTTTTTTTTTTTTCTATTGTTTAGACCAGGGCACTTTGTATTGAAGGAGTTGTCGTAGGAACTTCGAAAAGGGGCTCATTCGATTGAAAATAGAAAGGGCTAATGCCCTTTTTATAGTCGGAAGTGATTGGATGTCAACTAGTCCCCCTCCCACGCCCACCCTCCCATTCGCAAATTATGTTTAAAAACTAAATGTTGCCTTAAGATGAAATCAAAATGCACTGTGTTGATGATAATTCCTAATAACCGGGGCAACAGGATTATTAAAATATAATCCTGTTGTCCCAGGTTAAAAAAGGGGCTCGACAAGGGGCAATAAATTCGCCTACTGCTTTTAATAATACGATAATCCGAAGGCAAGAAAGATGTAAAACAACTTGTGTCCTGCGATGGATCGATGTTTTTGTTAATATCATATGCGGATGATATATTTAATTCGAGTCGCACTGTTTCGGGTATAGAGGAAAACTTTACCATCCTCCAGAATGATTATAAGCAGCTCGGATTAGAGTTTAAAGCAGCAAAAGTCGGAAATCCTTCTTTTTAATTGGAAAATCAGTCCCGGTGGTTTTACGATTGCTCTTGGAAATGCAAATGTTAAGCCAGTCCAGTTCATTACTTACCTAGGCCTTCCTATCGGTTCAACTCTAAAAACAACCCGTCGATTACTTATCGACCATCTACAGAAGCGAATAGGTTTTGCATACAGTAAAATTGTTTCAAATAAGTTGAGGTTCAACAGAAAAGTTTTAGCTCGCCTTTATAATGCAATTAATTAAAATAACCTTTTTCCACAAAATAAGTTTTTCAAAGAAAAGTAAAGAACTTAATTAAACAAAAATGAGCAAAAATAAAATAAAATAATCTAACAAGCGTGAAACTACCAAAAATCAGCATCGATAAATAAATGAAACTCAAAATGAACAGAAATTACAATAAATAACCGAGTCAAACTCAAAAACGAGCACAAATTAACATAAGTGGGCTCAAAACCCTATGCCTTCTCAAGGCCAGAAAATAATTTGCACTTTACTGAAAAATACAAATGAGTTTGCATTGTCAGTATAATATACATATAGGCTACTGATATTTAGTAATCAAAATCTTAACATTATTTGGTTTATTAAAGTTATAAAAGTAAAAACATTTATATTTTTTTCAGTAAAGTGCAAATTATGTTCTGGCCTTGGAAAGGCATAGGAGTTTTGAGCCTAACTTATGTTAATTTCTGCTCGTTTTGAGTTTGATTCGGTTATTTATTGTAATTTCTGTTCGTTTTGAGTTTCATTTATCTATCGATGCTGATTTGTGGTAGTTTCACTCTTGGTAGATTATTTGATTGATTTTTGCGCATTTTTTGTTTAATGGAGTTCTTTACTTTTCTTTGAAAAACTTATTTTGTGGAAAAAGTGTTTTAATTAATTTCTGTTCGTTTAATATTGATATAGTCTTTTCATAGAAAAAGAAAATAATACTTTAAATCTTTTCGTTTTTTTTAAAAGATTTATAGTTTGGCCTGCTATTTGTATGCTGGAGAAAAAACTTCAGCAATTTTTAACAATATACACACCCTCTTAAAAATCTAGACACAAATAGAAATGTTTAATTTAGTTTCATACCTCGTCTAGTTGAACTGAAATGGAAAACTTGATACCATTCGCAAAAATATCTGTTTACTTTCTTTGATAGCTTGGATACACTTACGCTATTTTGATTTGGTTAAATTTTAAAGAGCAGAAGCAGCCCCAAAAGTTTGAACATAAAACCCTCAGTCGTTCTTGGATACTGCTGAGATGCCTTATTGGGAATTAGCATTAACACAGTGCATTCTGATTTAATCTTGTGGCAACATTTAGTTTTTAAAAATTAAGTCAAATGGGAGGGCTTCTTTTTCCCTCAATTGGATCAAATGGGGGGTGGCGTGGGAGGGGGATTGGTTTTCCTCCAATCACTTTTGACTATTAAAAAGGGCATCAGCCCTTTCTATTTTCAATCGAATGAGCCCTTTTTTTGAAGTTCCTACGACAACTCCTTCGATACAAAGTGCCCTGGTCTAACAACAACAACAAAAAAAAAATAATAATACATTATACCCACATCGATCTTAACTATAAAAATGTCAAGCCTTCAATCACTTTCGACTATTAAAAAGGGCACTATGCCTTTCGATTTCCAATCAAATGAGCCCTTTCTGATTTTCTACGACAACACTTCTTACAAAAAGACCTTATATGCCCCCAGGGCATAAATTACAACTCTTACCCTAAGGGCTGTGCGGGTGGTTGTCATCCTCTAAGACCTGATTTCCAGAACTTTCAACTACGTTCAACAAAAATGGCTATCTCAAAATTTTGATTGGATGTGTCCGGGAAAATGGTGGGCGTGAGAGAGGATCGTTAGTCTTTCTCCAATCACTTTCAACTATTAAAAAAGACACTAGCCCTTTCAATTTCCAATCAAATGAGCCCTTTTGAAGTTTCTACGACAAAGCTTTCAATAAAAACCTTATATTCCCCAAGGGGATGACTTACAACCCTCGCCCTGAGGGATGGGGGGTTGTCATCCTCACAGACCTAATTTCCAGAACTTTCTACTACGTTGAACAAAATGGCTATCTGAAAATTTTGATTGGATGTGTTTGGGGGAATGGTGGGCGTGAGAGAGGGGTTAGTTACCGTCTAATCACTTTCAACTATTATAAAGGGCACTAGCCCTCTCAATTTCCAATTGAATGAGCCCCCTTTGAAGTTTTTACGATAACTCTATCATTAAAAACCTTATATACCCCCAGGGCATAACTTATAGCCTTCGCCCTGGGGGACACCTTAAATACATAATGGGGACTCCTGTCATCCTTAAATACATAATATCCAGAAACTTTCAACTACGTTGAACAAAATAGCTATCTCTAAACTTTGATTGAATGTGTTTGGGGAAATGGAGGGCTTAAGAGGGGGGGGGGTTTGATTACTCTCCACTCACTTTTGACTATTAAAAAGGGCATTTCAATTTCCAATCAAATGAGTCCCTTTTGAAATTTCTACAAACAACTTTCTATATAAACCGTATATGCCCCCAGGGCATAACTTACAAACCCTTGCACTGAAAGCTCAAATGGGTTTATCATCCTAAATGGCCTAATTTACAGAACTTTCGAATACGTTGAACAAATGGAAATCTCAAAATTTTGATGGATGTGTTTAGAAATGGTGGGCGTGAGAGGGGGGTTATTTTGCCCTTCAATCACTTTCGACTATTAAAAGGGGCAATAGCCCTTTCAATTTTCAATTGAATGAGCCCTTTTGGATGTTTTTTTTTTACAACATCAATTTCAATAAAACCTACATGCTCCCAGGGCATAACTTAAAACCCTTGCCCAGAGGGTTGTGGGGGGATGGGTTATCATCCTTAAAGACCTAATTTCCAAAAACTTTCAACTGCGTTGAATAAAATGGCTATCTAAAAATTTTGATTGGATGTGTTTTGGGGAAAGGTGGGCGTGAGAGAGGGGGGTTGGTTGCCCTCAAATCACTTTTCGACTATTAAAAAGTGCCCTAACCTTTGAATTTCCAATCGAATGAGCCCTTTTTTCAAGTTTCTACGGCAAATATTCCATAGAAACCTTATATTCCTTCAGGGCATAACTTATAACCCTTGCCCTGAAGACTGTTGGGGGAGTGTCCTGCTCAAAGGTATAATTTCCTGAACTTTAAAACTGCGTGGAACAAAATGACCATCTAAAAATTTTGATTGGATGTTTGGGGAAATGGTGGGCATGGAAGGGGTGTTAGTTGCCTTCCAATCACTTTCGACTATTAAAAAGGGCACTAGCCATTTCAATTTTCCAATCGAATGAGCCCTTTTTGAAGTTTATACGACGACACATTCAGTAGAACCTTATATGCCCCCAGGGCATAACTTAAACAACCCTTGCCCTGAGGGTTGTGGGGGAGTGTCCTCCTCAAAAACATAATTTCTATCTGGGAAATCCACACAACACTGAAAAAAAAATGGCTATCTAAAAATTTTGATTGGATGTGTTTGAGGAAAAAGGTGGGCGAGAGAGGGGGGCTAGTTGCCCTCAAATCACTTTCGACTATTAAAAAGGGCACTAGACCTTTGAATTTCCAATCGAATGAGCCCTTTTCAAATTTCTACGACAAAGATTTCAACAAAAACTTATATGCCCCAGGGCTTAACCTATAAACCCTTGCTCTGAAGACTGGTGAGCGGAGTGTCCTGCTCAAAGGTATAATTCCCTGAACTTTAACTGCGTGGAACAAAATGGCTATTTCAAAATTTTGATTGGATGTGTTTTGGGAAAGGGTGGGCGTGGAAGGGGTTAGTTGCCTCCAAATTACTTTCGACTCCTTAAAAGGGCACAAGCCATTTCAATTTCTAATCGAATGAGCCCTTTTTGAAGTTTCTACGACAACGCTTTCTATAAAAACCTTATATGCCCCCAGGGCATAACTTACAATTCTTGTCCTGAGGGCTGTGAGGGGTTGTCATCCTCAAAGACCTAAATTTCCAGAACTTTAAAAAACTACGTTGAATAAAATGGCTATCTCAAAATATTGATTGGATGTGTTTGGGGAAAAGGTGGGCGTGAGAGGGGGTTAGTTCCCGTCCAATCACTTTCAACTGTTAAAAAGGGCACTAGCCCTTTGAATTTCCAATCAAATGAGACTTTTTTGAAGTTTTCTATGACAACGCCTTCTTTAAAAACCTTATATGCCCCCAGGGCATAACTTAAAATCCATGCCCCGAGGGTTATGGGGGAGTGTCAAAACATATTTTCTATCTGGAAATCAACTACGCTGAACAAAATGGCTATCTCAAAATTTTGATTGGATGTGTTTGGGGGGAATGATGGGCGTGGGGGGGGGGGGGCTAGTTGCCCTCCAATCACTTTCGACTATTAAAAGGGCACTAGCCCTTTGAATTTCCAATCGAATGAGCCTTTCTTGAAGTTTCTACGACAACGCCTTCTATAAAAACCTTATATGCCCCAAGGGCATAACTTAAAAACCCTTCCCCCTGGGTTGTAGGGCAGTGTGCAGCGTCCTCAAAAACATATTTTCTATTGGAAATCAACTACGCTGAACAAAATGGCTATCTAAAAAATTTCGATTGGATGTATTTGGGGGAATGAAGGCGTGGGGGGGACTAGTTTGCCCTCCAATCACTTTCGACTATTAAAACGGGCACACTAGCCCCTTTGAATTCCAATCGAATGAGCCTTTTTTGAAGTTTCTACGACAACGCCTTCTATAAAAACCTTATATGCCCCCAGTGCATAACTTTAAAACCCTTGCCCCAAGGGTTGTGGGGGAGTGTCCTCCTCAAAAAACATATTTCTATCTGGAAATCAACTACGCTGAACAAAATGGCTATCTCAAAATTTTGATCGGATGTATTTGGGGGAATGATGGGCGTGGGGGGCTAGTGTCCTCCAATCACTTTCGACTATTAAAAAAGGCACTAGCCCTTTGAATTTCCAATCGAATGAGCCTGTTTTTGAAGTTTCTACGACAACGACTTCTATAAAACCTTATTTGCCCCCGGGGCATAACTTAAAACCCTTGCCCTGAGGGTTGTGGGGGAATATTCTCCTCAAAAACAGATTTTCTATCTGGAAATCAACTACGCTGAACAAAATGGCTATCTAAAATTTTGATTGGATGTGTTTGGGAGAATGATGGGCGTGGGGGGGATAGTTGCCCTTCCCCTCCAATCACTTTCGACTAATTAAAAAGGGCACTAGCCATTCCAATATGCAATTGAATGAGCCCTTTTCGAACTTTCTACTTCAACTCCTTCAATACAAAGTGCCCGGGTATGGAGAACCAAAAAACAACACATTGTTCCCCCATCGTTTCTTTACTTAGGCAGCGCTAGCGCGCTGCCTATGATTGCCCTCCTCATTTTTTTGTATTTGAGTCCTTTTTGGAGAATTTTTCCTGAGTGCGATAACCGTAAAATTCGATATGTTTCTTTTAAGTAAGCTAAGTTTCTACTTCGTCTCCCGCTTTGGTCCCGAATCTTTTCTTATTAGGAATTATAATATAGCAGACCCAACTTCAGCCATCCTTAATCAGACCTAAAAGTTCAATAATAATGTTAAAAGCCATCCGTGGTTTGAAATCCTCCGCCAGTAGAACTCAGTGTGTTTTTGTTTTCTCTATGGTTTAACCAGTCTTTTCTTGCTAGTGAGTATTACATTGTGTCTAAAACTTTGTACTTTTATGTATTTTTTGTTTTTTGTGTATATATTTGTCTTGTTTATCTTTTTCTTGTATTTTTTATGTACTCCGTCTGTTTTTATTTGATTTTGATGGGTAATAAAAATATTATTATGATTATTAATAAGGCATCTCAGCAGTATCCCAAGAACGCACTGAGGGTATTATGTTCAAATTTTCGGGGCTACTTCTGCTCTTCAAATTTAACCAAATCAAAATAGCGTAAGTTTATCCAAGCTATCAATGAAAGTAAACAGATTTTTTTGCGAATGGTATCAAGTTTTCTATTTCAGGTCAACTAGAGGAGGTATGAAACTAAATTAAACACTACTATTTGTTTTTATGGTCCAGATTTTTTAAAGGGTGTATGTTGTTAAAAATTGCCGAAAATTTTTCTCCAGCATACAAGTAGCTGGCCCAAACTATAAAGTCTTAAAAAAAAGAAAAGATTTAAAGTATTATTTTCTTTTTCCCTGAAAAGACAATGTCAATATAAAACGAACAGAATTTAATTAAAAAAAAAACTTTTTCCACAAAATAATTTTTTTCAAAGAAAAGTAAAGAAACTTCATTTACGAAAAATTAAGCAAGAAAAACGGGTTTAAATTTTGATAAAGCAGTGAATAAATACAATACAATAAACACTTAATTAAACAAACACACTCCGAATATTTCGGCCCCACGTCCGGGAGCCTTTCTCAACGGAAAAAAAGGGAGAAAATGAAACAAAAAATGTTCTTTTTTTAAACTTAACTTACATTGAAATACAACATAACTAAACACACGAAAAGAAAGAAAAAACAAAAGAAAAAATATTAATAAATAAGTAGGCTTTAGTTACAAAAGTAGTAGCACTGTTTTGCCCTCTGAAGATCATCTTTCCTGAACGGGAATGTCTCTTCGTGACGGATAATGACAAAACTTGAATAATCTTCTGTGAAAGGGGTGGGGGTAACATTAGCTTTGCATTTAAATCTTGAGGATATTGAGCTCCTAACTCTTGATTTTAGAGAGTAGTGGGAAGGTAAACCAAGTGGTTTGGATCGGTTTAGCGGTTTAGCGGTGGTTAGAAACCAAGCGGGTTTAGCGGTGGTTTGAAAAGGCTTAGATCAATAGCTGGAATCCACTTAGAGGAGCAATCGGAACACACCCAACTCTCAGTCCAATCATAAGTAGGAATCTAAACTCCTAAAATTAAAAAAAAAGAATATTTGTTGTTTCATTTTCTCCCTTTTTTCCGTTGAGAAAGGCTCCCGGACGTGGGCCAAAATATTCGCGGAGTTTGCTTGTTTAATTAAGTGTTTATTGTATTGTATTTATTCACTGCTTTATCAAAATTAAAACCCATTTTTCTTGCTTAATTTTTCGTAAATAGAAAAGTAGTGTGGTCTAAGAAATTATAAAGAACTCCATTAAACCAAAAATGAGCAAAATAAAATCAAATAATCTACCAAGCGTGAAAAACTACCACAAATCAGCATCGATAAATAAATGAAACCCAAAACGAAAGAGAATTACAATAAATAAACAAGTCAAACTCAAAACGAGCAGAAATTAACATGAGTAGGGCTCAAACCTCCATGCCTTCCCAAGACCAGAACATAATTTGCACTTTACTGAAAAAATATAAATGTTCTTACTTTTATAACTTTAATAAATCAAATAATATTAACATTTTGATTACTAGGTATCAGTAAGCTATATGTATATTAAACTGGCAATGCAAATTCATTTGTATTTTTTTTTCGGTAAAGTAAATTAAAAAAAAGCTTGAAATGGTGACTCGTATGTCTTTTGTTTCTTTGTTAATGTTTTCAAGCACTTTTTTATTAGTGGAATACCAAAACACTGTCAAAGCTGTCTAAGAGCTCACTTGAAAGCTAATGGTTAAAATTCGAATAATTTTCCAAAATAGGATGCTAAATTCAAAACAACAAAATTATGCACTAAATCAAACTATAAACAGTCTAGATGATTAGATAATAAAACTTAAATAATAAAAAGTCTTAAATAATAATTGAACATTCTGAATATAATTTTACACAACAAAAATTTTGAATATGACACTAAAAAAGTTCTGAATATAATTTCATATTACGAAAATTCACCCTAATAAGTCTGCTAGTAATTGCAAAAATATTTGTATATATTTTAACAAAGGATTAAAACAATTCAAAATTAAAACATTCAAAAACCTTAAAAAAGAAATCTTTTTTGAACACAACCAATTACATAATGTCAGTAGGAAGGACCAAAAGAATTGTAATTATTACAAATGGAAATTCTATAGATAGATAGATAGATAGATAGATATTTATTGCAAACAAAAGCCTTTTCGGGCCATGGCAAAATAACAAAACAAAAATAAATAAAAAAAAAAAAACACACATTAAATACTCACAATTCATCAAAAAAGTTTCTCTATGTGCCATACCCACTCTTACAAATTTACCCAACCTTCTAAAATCATCAAAATTTCTACTTTTTAAAATTTTTTCAAACCAATCCACAATCCAATATATTTGGCAAGGTATTAAAACAATTTCAAAAACTTTAAAAAAGTAAAAACAAAAGTTTGAAGCTTAGTACATATCGTTGTTAGAAATCGGACTAGCTTCAATGATCAAATATATCTTTGAACAGACCACGGTTTGAAAAGACATTAAATTAGGTAAAGAACAAAAAACTGGTAACTAAAAAAATTTTTTTATTTTATTTCAGACTTGCTTTAATAATCAAATATATTTGAAAAGATTACAGTATGAAAAGACAGCAAATTGTCTGTGGTTAGAAGACAAGCGACAATGAGAATCCATGTATAGAAGGCTGCCATGTGCCAACTGCCAGGGACTGACAGCTAATAATTGCAAAATATTTTTAGATATTTTAACAAGGGATTACAACAATTCTAAAA